>JACCGJ010015157.1:0-120330 GCA_013407085.1 Atriophallophorus winterbourni | reverse complement strand
GGCATACCACCGGAAGAAATCTGGACGCTCGATTGGCGACCTAGCCACTTATTGTCCTGTGCAACCTGAACTGAACTGAACTGTAACTATAACTTGAACTTCACTGGCCTTGAGTGACTTCAAATCGTCGTTTGTTTACATTACTTATTTCTGAAGACTCGATTTTTTTCGTATAATGGTTTATCTGTTTAAATTTTCAAAGTTAATTTATTCGTCGTCATTGCTATAAGTTGTCGTTTACACCAATAACTGGTCCGGTCAAATGACTGAAGATTATTCCAACAGTTACCACTAAAATCCTTCGCATTTGTTCATTGTACCTAATATTTCAAGCGCACAGCTATGCAGAATGCAGCCAAATAATCGACCGTAGTCGTATCATAACAGTGAAGTCACAGTGAATTCTAAACCATACGACATTGCGGCTCGATGAATGGAGTGTAGTCGAAGTATGCTACCTTGATTTTCAAAAGTCCTTTGACTCAGTGAACCATATGTACTTTCTGCACAAACTAAGCATGTGTGGCGTTGCAGATTAACCACATCGATGGTTAAACAACTTCCTAACTAATCACACTAACTATGTAAGAATTGCAGGGGTGTGCTCGGAGGAATCAGTGATACTCACTGTAAACGACCTGGCAGCCTGCTTGAGTTCGCGTTGCTTCCTGTTTGCTGATGATGTTAAGATCCTAGGGACCGACAGTAGAGATACGCTTATCTCTGATTTAGAAAAAGTAATCGCGTGGACAAAAACATTGGATTTGCCACTAAACTTGGGGAAGAGCTGCGTCCTGACGACTGATTGGGCGACAACGCAACTAGAAGTCGGCGAAGGAACTATCAGAATAGCTGCTGCTCAGAAAGTGAAGGATCTTGGTATTTCTATAACAGGAGGTTTTAAGTGGGCGATCTTGCGCCTAATTCCGCCACAAGTAGCTGGCAGTGATCTGCTCAATTTGCTTGAAAGAATCCTATTTCCAGTTTTAACAGTTATACTTTCATTGATGGAAGTTGGTACGGGGACCGTGATTTGAGCATAGGTACATCAGCCTTGCGCCATTGTCATCCTGATGACATTCAAGACAACCTGCACACGTATTCATGTCATCGACTTAAATAACTATGTCACTCCTGATGCAAATCAAACAACGAGGCTACTTTGTTATTGTGCTCTGAAAATGTCTATCTTTAGTATACGCAGCCCTTTGACATTTGTACTGTCGCAAAACGAAAGACGAAGTTTTTCATTTGAGTGATCCTAGTGAAGGAATCGAAAGCATACCCCTAAGCGCCTTTTGATCATGTGTATGTATGCATGCAAGCAAAAGCCTGATCCTAGCAAAGCGCTCACATGTGTAGGTAATGGGAAAATTGCAAGATCTTTAAAAGTATGATGTGGTATGCCCAATAAAGTTCTCATCGGTCATCTTGCACTTCGTTTTTTACGCGAAAACAATACGACAAATATCTCAACCAGGCTCTAATCATGGTATTTTTCCGGATTCCTTATTCGTACGTCATTCCTTGAATTTGTTTTTTTCTTTCAACAGCTGAATTTTTGAATATTTTCAAACAAAGCTTTTTACTTTTCCTTCCTTTTTTATAATTCTTATCTTTCACTCCCAATTAGATTCCGCAATTTAATTTATGACCGCGGCATCATACTAGTAAACAGTCAGACTGCACGTGGGCTAAGATACTGTCAGGTCGCCCAGGCCTAGACAGATATGAGAAACAAAATAGAAATGGCAATAAAAATCCAGCTTGTTTCATCATGCAGCTCACTTCCTGTTCTTTTTTCTTCCTCATATCAGTCTAGACCTGGGCAACCTGACAGTATCTTAGCCCACGTGCAGTCTCTGACTGTGCGGCACTTTGTCTGGATGAGGCTTGTGCTTTCATCATATCATACCTGTTGCAAATCAATTTAGCACACGCGTCATCATATTAAAAGCTGTCAACTTAAAATTGCTTATGCGATCGAAAAAACTACTTTATTTCACTCTGAGGCAACTGACTCCTTTGGTAGCGGCGTAGATATTTTAAGTGAAGACATCAATGTTGAGCTCATGCTTTTGTTTATCTCATTCAGTGGTTGTCGACCATGGATGCATTTGGCAAGCACACGATGATGTCATGCTCCATGGAATTTCAGGTGACCAAACAGTCCAAGTAAGCTACAGCTTGTGTTTACCCCACACACGAATTCAGATGGGACAACGTGATATATGATCTGCTAATCCGCTTATCAATCGCCTTGCCTTGCGAGAGGTTATCCGCGATATTTAAACCAAGACATGAAGTGGTTTGCTGGTTCCAACTGACAGTTGTTACCAGTGATAATGATAGTCGATACACTCTTCGACCAAGACCTTTGATCCTAGTTGTGTTGATTATCAATCCAAATCTTTATATGCCGACTCACGCCATTCCTTTAGTGGCGGAAGCTGCTCTTTGGACTGCATTTTTGACAAACAGCTACTCACGAATTAACTCATCCTGAAAAGCGTGCGATATGTATGATTTATGATTTTATTGCTGAAAATTCGTGTACACGAATAAAGTCATTTTCTTCTTCTATGAAATCACAATCCTGGATCCAGGCAGTGTCGCGCGGTTAGTGACTGCAGGTGGGCTAAGATACTGTTAGCTTGCCCATGTCAAGATATATATGGGAAGGTAAAATAGCAATGGCAGTGAGACACCAGCGCAGCTCTCTACCGTTGGCATACCAATTTAACACGGTGTTGGCTGCACAATTGCACATCCGTGCAAGTCTAAGACAGTAGTCATCACAAGTTTTGGCTTCGAACCAGTCGCTTGTTTGAGGGTTTTTCTGGATCATAAGCGGAAAGTGACTCGACGTATGCAGCTTTTGAGCGATTCCTAATTTTCATAAGCTGATTAGGGTGGAGTAGTTTTGTTGAAATCGGTTGTGAAGGCTTGTTTAAATCATAGGTTAGGTTAGGTTCGCACATACAAATGATGTCTATCTTTGGCTCAGCAGATAATTTGGCGTTGTGAAATCTAGTCTGGTGAATCTTCAGTTTAGCACAAACCAGTAAACGGTTAGTTTCGTGGTCTGCGCTTTGATATTACCTTGCGAAGAGTACGTGTAACGTTCTATATACGATGAGAATTGATTTATGAAGGAAGTCGGGTTTGATTGGAGTAAGCAACGCTATACTATTCTAAGAATGTAAATCTGAATAAGAAGAGTTCAGTCAATGGCATACAGAAAGTATATAACAATCAATCAGCAATCTTGACAGTACGTGCTTCATATTAATGCTCGTAACGACGATAAGATCCAGCTGGTGCCAATGCTTCGACCGAGGATGTTTCCAAGAATCTTTATTCTGCGGCTTTGTTTGAAAGTAAGTGTTAGTGACACAAAGACAAAGCTGTGTGAATAGTTTCGAAGGGGAAAAAATAGATCATTTATAATCTACACCCTAAAGCCAGAATAAGTATGTTGCCCGATTTGTTGTATATACCAGTTGTTTGCGTGTACTCTGGTTCTCAATTATTTATGCCACGGTGTTCATTTTTTCCCACGTAATAACCAACTTTTCACAATGAAGAATTTCCTCATATACTGAAACTTTGACGTCGCATAATTTCACAAGTCATCCCCCATTCCTTGTTAGAATTGACATGTTCGTTTATAAAAATGTTTGTTGGGAAGCATGTTTGCATGGTTTGGGTACCTTTCATATTAGCTTCAGTTTTACTATTGACTGTTTAGCTTTGTGGTTGCTATTCATTAGCTACTTTTGCTTGTTTTTTGGCTGTATTTTTCTCCTCCGTCTTGCAGAGCACGTTTTATACTAAATGGTCAATCGATGCACGGAAACACTATTGTGATTCAACCTACTCACTCTTCTACTGGCCTCGAGATAGAAAGGAGAGATGTTACGGGGATTAGCCCTACCGCGCCCGATGCTTCAAGCGAAGAACTCATCCCTGCCGATGAATGCTGGTTGTTCAAAGCCCCTAAATTTTCTGCTAAACAATCTATCGCTACATGGTTGCGAGAAATTTTCGATTCTCCAACCTCCGTTTTCTGGTCTTCCAAACGAAACCTGCTGACACGGCTTGAGACCATTCTTGCTTGTGGTGGACCGATTGCAGCCTACCAATTTGGCGGCAGTACCCCCAGTCTTAATATTACCAGTTCTGATCCGTTGAGACAATCATTTCCGAGGTTATCGCCTTCCGCTACATCGAGTTCCGCAACAATGACGAGAAGGGGCACTTATTTTATGCACTCCGTTGGTTCCACGGATAACCTTTCAACTTTTACAAATAGAAATATGTTACACTCCGCTTCGAACGGACAACCGATTTTCAGTTTACCCCCGCAGCTCAGTCGTTCACATCGTCTAGGTTCCGGCAACTCGATTTCGCAGTTATCTCAGTCTTCTAGTGGTCAATTGATTCATCGCCGGTCTGGCTCATTTGGTAAACTTGGTTCTTGCGATGCACTTGAGTCGTTACAAACAAACGTTCAAGAAATCGCTCGTATGCAAGAAGACAATCTAAAAGCAGATGTCGCTGCCTTGGTTGCCGCCGCCGCTGGAAAATACGGTAGCCAACATTCTTTGGGCTCTCAAGGAATGATAACTTCCGATGGAACTAATTTTCGCTTATCCAGTGCACCCGAAAGTCCTTCATCTAGTAATCCTTGTTTGGACCAAATGATGGACAATGCTCATCCGACACATGACAGTATGTTTAATCGTGCTTCACTGGAGGTGCTGCCAAAACTTTCAAATCCTACCGGAGACCTATCTTTCCCTATTAACACTAACACAAACATGACAACCAATCAGTATTCATCACGTTCTTTGCGCCATAAAGCATTTCAAGTTTTGCCTCAGAAGCCGTTCGTTCCGGTTGATATGGCTTCACCGCAGTTTATGAATCCTACATCAAGTATGGAGTCGAGGACACATTTCGGTTTCCGCCCATTGAGGAAAGTGTCCGCTCCCCAATATTCCTCGAGACCTCCTGCTTTACCTATCACATCACGACGTTTTCCAAACTTACCGAATCAAGCAACCAATCAAATCGAATAAAAATGTACGTTGTCAGTTACGCCGTTAAAACTGGTTAATATCTGCGTCGGCAAACGATCATGCCATTCTAGTTATCATCATTTATATTTCTTTTGATCAGTTTATCACTCATTTTTCATTTTTTATCAATGATCTTGCATTTCATTTGCTAATCTTAGCTGGTGCTTCTGTCCTTGTAGTTTCTTGTTAATATAAACCGTTTTCTTTAATTACATGTTTTCCTTTTAAAGTTTCGCTGTCATCCTTTTTTATGTTTCCAATCTGGGAATTTTCATACGCGCTTGATGATGGACTAAATGATATCTTTGAAGTAGGTGGTGTTATTTCTAACAACTTGTATGGTATGGTATGGTATGAAAGCACAAGCCTGATCCAGACAAAGTGCCGCACAGCCAGAGACTGCACGTGGGCTAAAATACTGTCAGGTTGCCCAGGCCTAGACAGATATGTGGAAGAAAAAAGAACAGGAAATGGTAATGAGAGTCCAGCCTGTTTCAGCATGAAGCTCATTACTTCTGGCCAGTCAATTTAACACTGTATTAGCAGCACAGCACGATTGCACATCCGTGCAACTAACAACTCGTAAAGTGACTCAACTCTGTTCTTGATTTTGATTATGTTCCAAGAAGACCTGAACATTTGGGTTAAAAAGTTGCTTTACGTCCTAGATCATGGGTTGCAGTTCAACAAAAATGAAAATTGACGTTGTTTTATCGTTGCAAAACGTATCATTTACCGTGAATGCTCCCGTTTTCAGTTTGTTCAGTCTGTAAAAATGCAGTGCTTAGTTCCTTTAGGCAAAATATATCCCGCAAACGTACATGAACATACGTACACTTATTTTATGGGTGCGATATGATGTATGATAGCCTATCATTTAATTTTTAGCATTTGGCGTTGTAATGCAGGCATGTAATGCAAACCTACTAACATCCTATATAAATAGAAACTTATATATTTTGTTGACATAATTCGCCTGTTCAACTCTTAGACGGATGCTCAAGTTACTTTGCGTGATATTATCGGATTTTGTTTGGGAAAGAATACCTAATAATTCATGAGATACGTTTAAAGAATTGAGCGCTTGGATAATTTTTGGGAAAATATTTGCGTGGAGTTGACTGCATTGTAGCCACAGGACCCTAACGGTGATCTAGTCAGAATCTATGCAAGTGTTCCAGAAGAAGCGACATTCTTCTTTACATCTGTATTTAGCATTTATGTCTAGCTAGTCTATTTGGTACATGGCTGAACGTAATTATGAACGTCATTAGGCCTGGGTAACCTGACAGTATCTTAGCCCACGTGCAGTCTCTGACCGTGCGGCACTTTGCCTGGATCAGGCTTGTGCGTTCATACCATACCATTATGCAAACGCCATATAGCAAACTGGCGCTATTTGTGTTTAAATTTAGTGTTGCTCATAAACGGTCTGCTAGACACAGATGTACCGAAAGTATTCACAATTGCCCATACGTTATGCAGTATCTCTGTATTGCGCAGGTAACACTGTTCAATTTATGTCACTTGTACTGTGCTGCAAGCTGAGCAACTGTGGTCTCGCTGGCGTTTTCTCGTTTATAATATCTTTCTTGATCCCAAACCACGTGCAGTCTGTAATTGTGCAGCACCATCTTCTGAGTCAGGTTACATTTGACTAGCTTTCGGATAGACAAGCTAATTTGAAACGTTAAACACTTGCTTATCCCGCTTAGTGTTGCTTGATACTTTGTGGAGTTGTGCGTATTGGTGATAATGAGACCACCGCCAATGGATTATCGTTTCCCCAGTCCTGCCGTATGCAACAGATAATGCGACCATATGTAGCGTGCGATTAACTTTTGCTGAATGTGTCTTAACTCAAAAAATTTTCTCGGTATGAGTGTTTCTGTTGTTCACGATCGTGGCAGATTTTTATGGACGTACGTGAACCATTACATTGCGCGAAGTTCCAGTTTCAGCTTAATTGAATTTATTATCAGTGATGCGCAATGTTGCACTTTTGCTCTAATAGCCGATGGATAAGTATCATCAATGTACCTTTGAGAATCCACACTGTATCGAGAATTGCAGTCGCGAGCAAATTGGTTTCTGCCCCGTTTTGGCCACGTTTTCATTTTGGCATATCTTGAAAATCGCCATACCCGTGCATATCTGTTGCGCAAAGATGTTTCACAAAGTGTAAAAACATACTACGTGCACTTAATGCTCACACATATGGATATTAGTATTTACCACGACTTTTCACCAAAATTTTCCACCGCAAGTAGCACCCGACAAGACTGTGTAATTTCTACTTTCCTAAGTAATTTTGTAATCGATGCCATTATTTAACCAGTTTTCGGAGTTAATATTCCGACTGGCGTTAAGCTTTTCGATTGCGACTATGATGTTGTATTTCCGCTTTATGACTCACACATCCATGTACATTATTATGTCAGCATTCAGAATACATTTCATCTTCTACATGCACTGTTCTGATACAACACACTAATTAATCAAACAACACTTTATTGCGTTAAAGGCAGACACTTGGCACTGAATTATTTTAATATTTCGGTTATTGTATTGGTCATTCCACAGCTTAGGTCACCTCTGACGTCAAAAAGGTTGTCACTACTCCTCAATGAGAGAGTCCAATACGACAGTTCTGGCTGTATTATTTTCTAGATGTGAATTTCGACCCATACACAAAAGCACATCCAATGTCTATAATTGTTTGGTGACCGCTGTCTTCGTAACATGTTGAGAGCTTGCTTGTCCCATTACATACGCAGCGATACCATCCACAATAACGTTTTCGGTATTGATGTTGTTATAGAGAAACAGATCAAGTAACATGAGTTACGCTCGTTGGGTCACATTTCTCAGTTGCCATGCCACCGACTGTCGTTCAAAAAAATGAATTAGATGTATGTTTAATTCCAGTTACAGGACTCATCCCAGTATGTTTGTGCCAACGCTTCTATACATTTCATAGTTCTTTAGTTTCCATAATTTCCCGTTAAATTTTAATTGTGTCATGTTAGTCTGTTGTTTACGCATTCGGAACTTGATATCGATGTAATACGGTCTGTCATCATGATAGTGATGTGCTGTTCGTGTAAATCTTACTACAATCCGTTTCTTGTATAAAATATCTCATTTTTAACCTTGAAAGGTTATATTTAGTGCCATTTATATATGAATCTTTTTATCAGCATTTTCGTTTTTCGATAACCTTAATCACGTGGTGCGTACACACTACTAATGTTCTTTTAACCATGTGAGCCCTCGTGACCTTCGTGCACATCTCCTTGGCTAACGTACTTTCATGGATGTGCAATCGTGCAGCACCTCTGTGCTGTACCGCTAACACCGTGCTAAATTGATTGGCCAGCGGTAGTGAGCTGCATACTGAAACACGCTGGAGTCTCAATACTATTTCCATTTTCTTTCTGATATCTGTCTAGGCCTGGTCAACCTGACAGTATCTTAGCCCATGTGCAGTCTCTGACTGTGCGGCACTTTGCCTGGATCAGGCTTGTGCTTTCATACATACATTTTAACATTCATCTGTTTCAAATAATACGGATCATGGTGCATACCTGATCAGTGCAAACAGCCCAAAGTCGGTCGTGGTGTGTGTATAATAGTGACATGTCATCTGCAGCTAATTTATTTTAGCTTATATGTGTAGCCACATTCACATGTTCAGTACTTGTTCATGTGCTAGAATAGGTTGACAAGCCAGCAATATTGTTCAGTTGGTGTTTGCCGAGCTTGTATAGTTGTTGTTGAACGTTTCGTCATCAAGCTAGATGGCATCAGCAGAACTTCTTTCGAAGTGACTCAAAATTGGTATTCATTTGTTAAAAGGTCCGTTCGTCCGTTCGCCATCATTCCCGTTGGTTGGTGGAATTCATGTGTTGCATTCTTGTCCATCGAGTTTTAATTGGTCAATATGTTTTAGCCAATTGAAGGTGCTGGTTAATTGATGTCGTTGTTGAGTGCCACGCTTCGATGAGTTCTCGCGCTCGTCGTTTGTTTTCTTTCGCTAAAATCTTCGCGTTGTCCCAATTGAATTGGTGTTCGAATTGATCAACATGTATTGAAATGAATGACCTTGTGTCGTGCCTTCGTACAGCTAACCGGTGTTCATGTTGTCTTGTGCTTAGCTTGCGGTCGGTTTGTCCGATGTATTTCTTCTCGCAATTTCTGCACGTAATCTCGTAGACTGTATTCGATTGTTCTTCTTTTGCAACTTTGTCTTTTATATTTTTGAAGTGATTGCGTTATGTTGACACGTGTTTGTGCGGGACCTATATTCCAAATTGCCGAAGGACCCGAGCTGCGATTTCTGATATATTCTGCACACACGGAAGAGCATGTCTAACTGTTTTCATCATCGTTTCTTTGTTGGGTAGGCTTAAACTTGCTGCGTAGTACGAAGTAGTGAGCTGCATGCTTAAACAAGCTGGAGTCTCACTACCATCTACTGTTATTTTTCTTCCTTATATCTGTCTAGGCCTGGGCAACCTGACGGTATCTCAGCACACGTACAGTCACTGACTCTGCGGCACTTTGCCTGGATTAGGCTTGTGCTTTCATGCATGCATGTAGTACGAAGCTTCTTGGGTATCCATTCTTCTGGAACACTTCTTAGTTTCGGCGTGCTGCAACGTGTTGCTTCTCTTTTGAATAGGGTTCTAAAGCAGCTGCGTTTATGGTTGGTGGGGTGCTTGCTGTGAAAGTTCACGATTTGATCCGTGTGTATATTCTTCCTGTAGACACTGGTTTCCAAATTTTCTTCGTTTGTTCGTCTCACTTGAACGTCCAAGAAAGCATGGCAGCCGTCAACTTCAGTTTCTCTAGTAAATTGGATTCCCCTGCATATACTGTTCAGTAGTCGATGCGATTCGTCCATTTCAGTTCTTTTTATGATCACAAATGTGTCGTCCACATAGCAGATCCAAAACTTTGGCCGTAATATTGGTAGAGCGATCCGTTCCAAACGTTACATAACTGCTTCGGCAATTAGGCTGGAAATCGGTTATCCCATTGGTGTTCCTCGAATCCGCTCGTAGATTTTACCATTGAACTTGAAGTGTGTTTGAAGGCTCAGGTCGATCAATTCCATCAAACTAGCTCGTGTTAATCGATTTCCGTTGTGGTCAGTTCCTTTTTCGTGAAGCAACGCGGATACGATTTGTTGTGCGAGTGTTTGATCGATTGATGTGAATAACGCTGTTACGTCGAAAGAAACAATTATTTCATCTTTATCGATCTTCACATTCTTCAATTTCTGGAGAAATTGTTCTACGGAGTGGACGGCGTGTTCCGAGTCTGTCACCAGATATAAGAGTCTTCTTCGCAATTCTTTCGATAACTTGTAATTCGGTCCTTCTAGTGAGGAAACGATCGGGTGCAATATTTTATCTGTGTATTTTGAGTATTCCGTAGAATTTCGGTATAGTTGAGTCTTCTGGTTTCATTCTTGTTTGTTCCATTCCATTAAGTTGTCCCATAAACTTCAACAGTCCTCTAATTTTAAAATATTCTGACGTTTTTGTATTACTTATGAGTAGATATTTAAAATATTTATTTATTAAAAAATATGCTTGGTTGCACCAACTATTATATGCTATGAAAGCACAAGCCTGATCCAGGCAAAGTGCCTCACAGTCAGAGACTGCACGTGGGCTAAGATGCTGTCAGGTTGCCCAGGCCTAGACAGACAGACAGGAAAAAGAACAGGAAATGGTAGTGAGACACTGACCGGAGCAAGCAGTACACGTACTATTGCAGTGTAGAACAACTATTAAGAATTGTTTGTCAGCCTTCGCCACCTATTTCTTTCAATATTTTTTTCAAAGAACACTTATTTATAATTCGATTTTCCCTCTTTCGAGATTTATTTAAACTTGCTTGCGCTCTAAAATATGAAATGGGTTTTGTTTGCTCTTTGTTCGTTTTTTAATGTGCTTTGCCCACATCCCTCCACAATTACTGGCAGAATCTTATGCTACGTGAGTTTAGCCACCTCTGCAGCGCGGCTTGACATTTATCCTACAACAAGAATAGATATCAATTGATTGTTTCTGTTCGATCTACGTTCAGAGGTCAACCGCGTTATACACGCTTCTTCCGCTGGGAGATGCTGTGATATTATGACCCCAAGTTCACTTCCTGTCGGGTTTTACATTTTTTGTCGACTACTTCTATTAATCTTAATCCTTACGGTAACACAGGTTGTCATTTTATTCCGAACCTCTATTGTTTGTCGTTGTGTTTAGAGCATCGACTTTCAGACAAGCAAATGTATTACAAAAGTTATACCAAGTTGATAAACGCTTTTCTGCACAACGCGATTTGTGTTGTTATAGTTTTGGTAGAACATCCAGGCGGTGTAGTTATCTTGGGATAAGCTGCCTTATTATGCTTCAGCTTGGTCTTTGAGGAATGACATACTTATGACATTTCAGTGCCTAGGAAGTCTCAGCACTTGACTTTAGAATCGATTCTTTCTTGTTCACTTTTTCGCTGCTTCACCTAGGCTGATATTGATGAATATTACGCTTAAGACTTTGTTTACCTTAGTGATGTGTTGCTTATATCCCCCGAACTTGCATTCAAGTATAACTGTTTTTTGCCTTCTTTCAGCATTTTTATCTAATTGGTTGAAAGTGTATTTGTTTTGATTTTGTGTTCTAAGATATGTGAAGCATTTGGGGTGCTGCTGGCGCGTTTAGAAAATGTGTGTTGTGTTCTTACTAATCTTCCTCTTATATACCGTCTAGGCTTGGCAACCTGACAGTATCTTCGCCACGTGCGGTCTTTGACTGTGCGGCACTTTGCCTGGACCAGGCTTGTGCTCTCATACCATACCATATACCGTCAATAAGATATTATTGAAACTGATCATGACTTCGTCGCATTCGTTAAGTTAGTTCAACTCTAAATATTTTATAATAGTTTTCTACTATTGAGTAGCGCGAACTTCACAAATCTTGCTCTCCTCAAATGCTTATTTGATCTGGGTTTTTTAAATTTATCTTTATTGACAACACACCTTCGCTACTCAGTCATTAAGCAAGATGATAGTATCACCGAAGCTGTTAGGTATTGAGATTCCTCCGAATATATTTGCTAACTCTGTCATCAAATAAAGTCGTTTCCTCAAGTTCTGTTCTGTGGTTGGTATCCATTTCAAAGTATCGATTTATAGCTACGACATTTAGTAACTCGCTTCTCGGAAACTCACGCGGATTGTTTCGTTACTGGTAAGGATTATGTCGGCAATATTAAGGCCAGAGTTAAAGTAAGAGTCAAATTGTGACAAACTGCTTGTGACTTCAAATAGATCGCCGTGAGTGAGAGAGAGCTATACACGGGATAATGCCATTTAACTTACAGCGTGCTCATGCATACAGCTCATTACCGGCGTGAGTCAAATCAGCTATGTTAGCACCCTCGGACGGAAATTTTTCAGTCTCGTCTGTAATGAAAAGTCGTTCAATTATCATTATAATCATAAACGATACTCACGTTTCTTGTAATCAACGGTTAAAGTGCGACCCCTGAAGAGGGCTCAATCTTTTAAAACTTTAAAGATTTTAGCATTTTCGGAACGCCGCTCAGAAATTCGAGCGGTTTCTAGAGAACCCTGCTGGCATGTTTGCAGCCATGCGATAATTTGATGAAATGACACATGGAACTACTGTTGAAGCTTTCAGGAGGTCAGCTGCGAAACCTTTTTCGAATTGTAGAGTAAGATGCATAGACCGAATCTTTTAGTTCCCTGTCTATCGGCTTTCTGTTTCTGACACCCGTTGCCTGCGTAGGATATGCTCGCATTCGGTGGCAGCATCGTATTCCAAATATAGATGTCTCCAAGCGGGTGTTAGGACCAGGTGGCCACGGACTGAGAGAAATGCTGATGCCTGCTCGCTTGCGATGGTTAGGACATGTTTTAAGAATGCCTACTCACCGTTTACCGTACCACGCCTTATTCGCAGAGCCTGGCAGAAGCTGGGAGAAACGATCGGGTGTCCAGTCCATGAATGGGCGCGTTGGGATGAAGAAACTCACCGTAGCGCTAGGCTCGGTTGGGTGTATTCGTTTGCCTTGGTGGGGTCCAAAAGCTCTACCTAATAATTGGCTGTAAACCTTACGAGATATGGCTGCTAAACGAAGTCAGTGGCGACTGTGTATTTTATTATGTATCATAGTTTTCTGTCCGGTATTATTTTATACATAAAAAACAAAATCGCATGCAGTGAAACTACAAAAACAAGCTGCTTTTTGCGCATTTGCTTTTGCATATTCCGCTTGCTTGCTTTCCCTTTTTTCACGTGCTTGCTTATCTGCTTCATATTGCTTGGCACTTTGTCTGACTCCAGACTTGTGCTTCATGTTGATGATGATACAGAGCTGGTCCCTTTTTCTTGCTGTTATGTTTTACTAATGTCAAAAATATTCTGCTATTCGCTTGATTACTAATTCCAACCCTACTTTCATTCATTGGAGACTACAACCCCGGATCTAGTGACGATTTTGTGCGCTTGAGCTCTTTTACCGGCCTATTTTTCCGTGAATTCTCTTTTGTCTTGCTAGCTGTCGCTTCACATAGTATCCGAAGAATTAGACAGTCAAGCCTTCGTTTCTACTGAGTCACTGCAAATTGATATCCACTAATGTCATGAATAATTGCTACTGTAGTTATAAATGACTTTTGAACCTCAAAATGATTATTCAAATTAATCATCCAGCGTGTTGAAATAATACATGAACATCGATCCTTGACGCTGTGTTTCGCCTTTCAGATATTCTAATTTGTTCGCGAGTGCGTTAGGTTTACTAGCCTGATTCGTTTTTTCCACACCTTTCAATCTTCCCCATGATGGATCGCGTAATCAGTGAAGATTTGGCCGAAAAGTTCTTGCACGTTTGTCGCGCGATGTTTATCGAATCACAATCAACCCGAGTGAAAGATGCGCTAAAGCTCGACCAAGTGAGGGCATATGAAGCGCAGCTACTTGAAGAGGTCAAGAAGTTTGAGACAAATCGCGCAATAGCCAAACAAGCTCTACTCGATGCAGGTTTCTCGGTTGAAGGTAATTCGGTCTCAAGGTCTTTGCTTCATTTTCGTGTTCAACCGATTCGCTAATCCTATCGCATTTTTCATTCAGATTGTGCCAACGAATCTGTGACAGCAACCAAACGTGACCCTTAATCATTTTTTCCTCGCAATGGTTATTTTTCTTTTTGTGAATTATTTAATGTGACATCTATTTTCTATCTTGAATTTCCAATACAATTGCCGGTCGATTGATACTTTTTAAATTTGCCACTTGTCAGATTGCGGGTTTTAATTTCATTGTGCGAACATAATACGATGGAATATGAGGGGAAGACAGTAGTGTGTTCGCACGTTTTTCCACATGGACCAAACCACTGCTTTTACTCCGTTTGTATTCATCCGGTTTGGGCAGTGCTATTTGCAATTGAATAGACCTACTTCAATGCATAGTGATGCTCACGTTGCCCGCACATACACACTGCAAACGGTTTCTGCTGGTTTGCACTCATCTGGTTGAGACAGTGAAATTACGATTAGTGAGACTTGAAACTGTGAAAAAGCACTTAAACGAGGTTACACTTGAGTGCCACTGTTAAATATTCGGTATTCAACTTTAAATCCGAATGGAGAGTGAATGTTTTCCAGTTTGAGCATATACTGCTTAACTGTGGTGGTTTTCGTTATTCGAGCAGGATTGTTCATGCTTGGCGGTAACACACCTTTGCAATTCTGTCGTTAGGCACCGCGTTTCAGGCAGCATTGCACTCAAGCCTTTTCGTAGACATTAGCCTTCATATTCGTTTGTTGATATGAAACTTGAACAGCTAAAACCTCGAAACTCCAGTGTGTCACGCGCTAAGACTGGCTGTCGATTATTGATGTGAAGAGTGGCTTTTCAAGTCTTGCTTCTGGTTTGGCTCAGGTTGTAAGAAGAGAGTGTGTAAGCCTCGCAGATTGGCATCAATGGCAATCAGCCAACATCAATTTAGGGATTGCATCGTTTCCACTTGTCCTTGAACTACATTTACGTGTGTCCATTTAGGGATCAACCTTTTGAGAGAAGGATATTCGTAGCACCTTATGTAAATATTGATTTGGTGTGAAATCAGTCTATCGATCCGCCAACGCAATGTTTATTTATATCCCTTAGATTCAGCTGTCTTTATTGATTGTTAGTAATCATCTTTTTCTCATCAAGTAGCTAAATCTGGCTAATTTTGTCATTGTTACTGAGCATCCTCTACATATTGTTTCTGTTTACTTCTTTTTACATTCAACTGCTATTTAGTGGTACAACTTTACTCTCGAAAAGAAAACCGTGCACATAGTCAGGTGATTGTGTGCAAAGGATTCTTTATTGAATATACCTTCTTTGCAACCACCGAACGCAATCGCACTCTTTTTGACATTGTTTATCCATTGATCATTCGATGCTTCCGTAGTTTGCTGATTAAAATCGATATTTCTTCAAGAACATTCATCGCTTTGCCTGATTTTCTGGTTTGATGTCTATAATTCCATCGATCGACCTTTTCACACAACTGATCAATGCTCCAGTCTTATTTATTTTCAGATTTTAGTCCTTAAATCATTTGTTGAATTTTGTGATTTTTCTAATGCGATGTGTCGAATCGCGTATGACCGTGGTTGGTTTACCGTTAGAAGGTGGTGTAGAGCAATACACCGATAGTTAAACTTGTTTTGGTGATCCCAAAGGTTTATGGGTAATCTCATTCTACGCATTTCAAAGTCTGGATAAATTACATCATTGTGCGAACTAACCGTACACTCTCTCGGCTTCTAATTACACTCCTTTTGGCTTCTAAGTTTTGGCTCGCAAAAATGTCCTATCACATGCAAATACAAAACCGTCTTTTATACTGAACTCCGAGGCATCCACGATATCCATATTCCGAACACTGTTGTGTAGGGATCGTTATTTGATGGAACGAAAAGCTTTAATCGAGAATTCCAAATTTCAACTCTGGAAACAGTACAAATTAAGCAGAAAGTAGCAACGATTTTATGCATGTCATATCCAATTCAATTTTAATGGTCTAAAAAGCACATCGCTTTACGGAAAACCGCAGAATAATATGGGAACTACCGTTCGTCCGGGTACTGACTATCGTTGTGAGGTTTCCGAACGAGATTGTCCATCCTTGCTGAAGATTAAATTGACACGCGCTTATGATGTACCTCAATGGTCGATATTGATCGAAGGAGATCAAACCCTTCTTTGGTACCGTTGATATTCACACCGTTTTTCAACCGTTGGCAAGAGTCCCATCTGAGAGACGACGGTTAAATATTGTAACTGTCAGTTCGGTTATCCATAAGATCGAAATGCTTTTGAGAATTACATTAAACGCACAGAAATCTCCAGGACCAGATGTGATAACTCCAGAGCTGCTCGAAACCTGTCATGCGCAGCTATTTGAACCTCTGTCCTGCATGTTTAATTATTTGGTGTGGTACCAAAAGACTGCAAACTGAGACAAATAATACCCATTTACAAAGGTGTTTGCCGTTCTGATGTTAGAAATTACAGGTGGGTGACATTGCTGTCTTCGGTATCAAAAACGTTTGAGCGAATAATAACCGCAAAAATAGTGCGACATCTGGAAACGAACCAACTTTTGGCAGTTGCCCAACACGGATTTCGCAGAAATCGCCCTTGTCTAACAAATTTACTGACAAGCTTAGACGATTGGACTAGGGTTGTAGATGCGGAGTGCTGTATTCATGCGTGCAACCTGGACATTTCTAAAGCTTTCGACCGAGTTGATCATAATTTACTCTTGAACAAGCTAAAGAAACACGCTATTATTGGGAGACTATACGAATTGTTAACTGATTACCTCAGAAACAGCCATCAGAGTTCGTGTTGACGGCCTATTATCGAAGAAAATCGATGTCACTAGGGGTGTTCCACGAGAAGCAGTGCTTGGACCAATACTGTTTCTAGTCTATGAACGATATACCAATACCCAATGACAGTAAGATAGTTTTGTTTGCTGACGATATTAAAGAATGGAGGCGAATCAGCAATGCCGATTATTGAATTTCGCTGCAAAACTATCTGAATGCTTTGTACAACTGGTCATCCGAAAATAAACTGCCATTGAATATGCAAAATTCGAAAATCATTCAGATCAGTCGTGACCTTGGATTTTCCTCTCAAGACATGCTCGGCGACAAAATCTTGGAGTACACCGAAGAAGAAAAGTACCTGGATGTCTGGATTTGCGGTAGTTTGAAAAATGGTCTACAATGCGAAGCCGTTTACAAAGCGCGTCTCGGCATGTCATGACGTTTTTCCTTGGGGTGTTTTCATCTCATAATGAACACATATATACACCCGGTTCTAGACTTTGCCGCACAAGCCTAAACACCTTGACTCCAAAAAGACATCTTACTTCTGGATCGCATATATCAGAAAGCTTCTAAGATTGTCATTGGACTCGAAAATATGCCATTCGCCGGGCGACTCAGACGACTGCAGCTGAGTACACTTGCACAAGGGAGAATGCGAGGTGATCTCATCCTCGCATACAAAATACTTACTACTGTTTCCCACCCCCTAGACTAATTATTCCACCTTCGAACTTCCAGCAACAGCCGTGGCAATGGTTGCAACTTGGAAATACCACACTCCAAACGGAACTGCCGTAGGTATTTTTATTCGTTGCGTGTGTGCTTTTTTCCCTACTTGCCGATTTGGTAAGCTCAAATAGTTTATCTATATTCAAATCGAAATTTGACGATTATCTGAGAGCTAATCCAAATTTTGCCCCCAACTATTAATAAACTATCATCGTTCCATAGATTTTGATTTTATTTATACATATATATACATTTGTACCTATAATTCCACTCTATGGTTATTGTAAAGCTAATTGCTTTTTCAACCATAAATCTTGAAAATTAAGTAGTTTTATCAAATTTCGAATTATGGTAAATAACTCGCTATTCGTGAATGCATCTGAAACATGATTCATTTTGCGAGTATTAATACTCTTTTGTGAATTCATTCCTAGAAGCAACAAAACGGTTTTATTTTCTATGCAGAATGCGAAATAGCCTATAACGTCTAATTCTGAACAGGAACAATGATGCTGAAATTTCGAGCCGAACCAGAGAATTAGAAATCTAAAATTTTATGAGTTCAGACATTCACTCGGCGAGCTACACTTAAACCGAAGTCAAACCCACTATTCTTTGTCCTTATAAGTCTTTGTGTAAGGACAAGCTTAAATATTATTAATGCGTGTTATTTTGGTCTTATTTTGGTCCTATAGAAAATCTAGTTTTCAGCTAGATCTAAGCAACATTGTTGTCAGCTTGTTGCCCCCAGAATTGACCATCCGCGCGCCCCATAGCTTCGTTGTACATGACCCCACGAAAAATATCCATTTTCCTAATACTCTCACGTTATTTATAGTGTTCGGTCATCCATTATTGTTTACGTTTTGTTAGTATACTCGTGTTTAAATGTCGTGGTTCGTCTTACGAACCTTACTTAACAGTGGTATGCAAGTGTAACATTGTTTACCACTTAACCACTGCTTCAAGACTCGCTGTCTCCACCTGATGATGACAAACAGCCAGAAATCGGTTGTGGTGTGTAAGTGAATGGAATATGAACCCAGGATTACATTGGTTAGTATACTTTTGGTTAATGGCCGATGCAAGAAGACATCGACCATTTTTGTATTAAAACTTTTAGTCAGCTAGTTTAAAAATGTCATTTTTATACCGAGAGCTTATTGGACCGTTACATATCTCAAGTTCTTATTATTTAGTGTTGTTTTAACTACTCGAGGCCATAGAGTTTACAGGAGGCATCCTGGAGAATGTGGCTTGTCTCATCATAATCAATAGCTTGAGCCATTGTTTCATTATCTCATGGTCGGTTAATCTGTTTGTGTTTTGTAAATCTTCTGAAAACGCGAAACCATATTAGTGAAATTTATTTCCTCAAATTTTGATGTGAAACCATCACATAAGAATTTTTGGTATCGTTTTGCTTTGAGTACTCAGAAAATTTATTAGCATAATGTGTTAGTTCATCGACCATTGGTTGCACTATCAATGAACTCAAATTATCGATCCCTGTAGTGGTGGCAAAAATGTTCAATATGCTCATGCACATGAATAGGTTGTACTATACCAACTGCAATTCATTATGAAGCGAAATTGCGGTTGCTGCGTGCGTTCAAAACTCAAATGTGCAGTTCGTTTGCTCTAGCGTACTCAGTAGGAAAACAAACCGTGTGGCATATATTGTGGTATCCTTAGCGCAAAACAGTGACCTAAATTAGAGTATCCGTGTATCTCAAGTATTTTTCACATTTATTTCTGTACGGTTGGCTTCACCCGTGGCTTAAACGGCTTCGTTAATCTCTCGAATCTTATCAGCCTTCGCGAGTTGATCATAGTCTTGACCTTTGCAGATTTACGCACAATCCCGTTCCCAACTCTGAAGGTCGTAGGCAGTGGGCAACCATAAATTTAATACGTCCTCCACTGCCTCTGTCGCCATTTATGAATGCGCTTTGGATCGGTGTCAAATTTTTCATGAGCACTGGTGATGTTCACGTTTGGTAATAGAACCATGTTTGCAACTCCGAGTTTAGGCGCATCGGCGCGAGCCGATAGAAAGCCCGTAAACTGACGTCGTCTTGGCTGTTTAGGACACTGACATAAACCCTGACCGGTTACTGCGCTGTTCGCTCTATGAGCTTGCTGATATAAGTTGGAAAACGTGACTTATGTTCCTCCATTAATATGGTAGAGTAGCTATAAAAGGCTGACTAGTTATCAAGTTAAGAAGTCTGAAGTGAGGTGCAAGGAAGAGACAATGTGTATTATTTGACACGTCGGCAACTAAGGAAATAAAACGACATCAATTGAAAGCATGCATCGAATTTACTTCTATTCTACCTGAATTGATATTTGTAAATTAAATCAAAAAGAAAGAAGTGACAGGTAACTTGGCAAAATCTTTCTTTGTTTGTACTACTGATTTCTATCTATTACGTACTTTATTATCTCGGTAATAGCAGCATAATTTGATTAGATTGTGGTCAAACCATTGCGCGCTGAGGTAGTGTGCTTCATCGCTATCAAACAAAAAAGTTATACGTTGAGTCAATATATTGGACATCCATGATTGACTATGTTTGTAACTACTCATCCGTGCCAAGACCATCGAAATATTTATAACGTTGATCACGACGGTTCATAATGGAAGCACTGAACTCGAGTTTCGCTTTTATTTGAGCTGATCAGCAGTGCGTATCTTCCACTTCGGGTGGGACTCGAACCCCCGACCATCACCATTGTAGTGCCACGCATTTCAGCCTGGGCTACCGTTTGACCGATCGCAACTAAACGTTTATGAATCTTTCTCCAGCCTGTCACATTTGAGTAGCCTTTGTTTGCCTGGCCAGTCGTGAAGGAGCCAGCAACATCTGTTTGGATCACCCAACCGTGTCAGATCTTCCCATCTTCCAGTTCCACCCAAAGCGGAGGATATGCACTGTGATGATCTCAAATAAGAGCGAAACTCGTGTCCAGTGCTTCCATTATGGACCGTCGTGATCAACTTTGTGAATATTTCGATGGGCTTGGCACGGATGAGTAGTCACAAACATAATTCACATATTCTCCACAAAACCCTTAAATCCAAGTTTGTTCTAAGCCACCACTGGTCAAACACATCTAACGATCAGCGGTCACGTCTCACACGCATGGAGTAATAAAGGGTGAATCGCTGCTTGGAAAACATTAGTTTGAACGTAGGAATTATTCGTGACTATAACTATCTCAATCCCAGCCACGCTGAACATGTTGGAACATCCTTTATTCAAGAAGTCATAAATTATATTTTAAAACCTAGCACCTCTGCTTACATTAGAACCCTCAGTGTCAGTGCTTCAATGATTCCGTATCTTCCAACTCTAGTCAGTCTGATGTTAATACAATGCCGAATTCACGTGAGGAATCCACGCAAACTGATTTGTTCCCTTGTACTACCAATGTGTGCACAGTTATGGTAGCCATTAATATTAGATTCAACTTAAAATCTCATAATAAAAGCTGTTTGTTTGTTGTAGCGGCTTAAGCCTAGACCAACACCAATTTTGACAACGAAAACCACGCTTTTACTAGGATTTATACACTCTTTAATGACGCGAAAGCTCAAATGCCAGAATGGACTGCAATGTGATTTCGTACTGCTTTTCGAACGTTGTGTACTGATTATTATTAAAATCTGACTTCACGTAAAAATTAACCATCGTGCTGCATTGGAAACTTCAGTTATCGGTGCTGCATTGCACCGATTTGGGGCTTAGCTTCGTCCCCACATGAAAGCTAAATTATAATCTGCAAATGATGGTTTATCCTCGAATTCACCAGAATGGTCCTCCTAGATATGTCTGAATCACAATAAAGTGATATGTTTTGACCCGATGGTCAACGCGAACAGTTCATGTAATTCTGTGTAAAAGCTCGATTAATCATTAACACAATGTGTCACCTGACAACCGGATAGAAGTCAACCTTCTGCCTAAACCGATTATATTGCATCGCGGACTGCCTCAGCTTTTGGAATACCTGCGTAGATTCTGATCATGCTAATGTAAGGTGTCGGTTCGCATTAAAGTTCTCAGGTACTCAACATTCGAAATGGAATCGGGTAGTTATCAAAATTTTCCCTCGGCCAACAGACCAAGAAATTATTAGACATACTTTAGTAACTCACTTCCAGTTGCTGATTGTGTAACTATCTATCAAATATGGAATACGATCGTGGGAAGTATGCGGACGTTACAATAATACCCAACGAGACCACTCAATCAGCCTCACAGTCACACTGCATTTCACAGCGCTCAATTGAAATCCTTCACCTGTGCCATGAAACACCTTCAGTGCTTAAGCCGACTAGAGTGCGTAGAAGCTTAAGGAATTAACTTAACCCGAGCTTGCTAATAGAAATATAAAGTTCTCAACTGAATAATGTTGAACATATGGAAATAGGAAATATTGCTGGTGATGGACACAAGATAAATGAAATATTCTAGGTTAATGTAAAAAATCTTTAGTATCCCAGTTAGACCGAATTAATGCAGAGGCAGCGTCGTAAAGCATAGTAGTAACGCATCCGTTCAAGTTGTAATCAACCCAACGGAAAGCCCGCGTACGTTTGATTATTTATTGTTTTTTATCTATCGCGAAACGCATGAAATTCCGTGCTCAGTTCGGGTATTACAATTTAATGGAAAGATACATATATATATATAGCAGTTGTGATCTGTGTACTGGTGGTTGTCAGGTGTTTAAGTAATTGACTGACAAGCTTGTTCTGGTTGTTAGCCTCTTTCAGTCGATGTCGACCATGGATGTACATCACAATCGCATGATGGTTTCATGTTCTACAGCTTTTCGAATGACTAAACTGTCCGATTGGGGAGTGACAATCGCTCCCGCAGCGCTGGCAACGATATTCAAAACTCGGTTGTATTGCATCAGTTGCACGTCGGCGGCGTGATCTGCGCTCAGCAGCCAAGAGCTTTATCTGCTCCTCCGTAGCTACTGACTTGCTTACGCCTTCTAAATATCCTACCATCAAAAATCAGCCTCACCGGTAGCTCTTGGCGATCTTAGCAAAAAGCTTCAGCGTTTCTGATAGTTAACCTCAAATTAATAAGCACACATCTAACTAACAATTAGAAAAAAATCCTGCTGGTTTTTGGCCGAATCACATCGATACAGTTAAACTTGAAGTCCCAATTTGTTTACCTTTTAACCAGTGTTTAACCAACGGAACCTGATCAACATTGGTTTTGTGGATTAGTACGTAATCTGGATTTTGTTTAAAAGGAAAAACTATTGGTTTTAAACAAACGTTGAACTTCTTAACCTAGATTCGTTTTTTGAATCCATTTTTACACAAAACCACCCAAAATTACCGTTCGTCTCTCCGTTCGAATTCGTGTTTTGTTCTGCACAATAGTTCTTTTGTATTTTATTTAAATTTTTATTATACCGGTCATTATTTTTGCCTATAATTATGCGATGCATTCAAAATTATAGTATTTCAAATGTAAACTTGAACATTATTGCCAAGTAAGGCTCACGTGAATCTCCCTCAGTTAAATTTGTCACAACATAAATGTAAAACATTTAAAAAGATCCTTGACAAGTGCATCATATTTGCTAGCCTTCTACCCCACTTCACTCAACTGTGGTGCTTCCGTGGTCTTTCAGACGTTACTGACAATCCAAGAGTCGGCGATGTCAATGCGAAATTGAAAACTGACACTCCTTTCAAATTCAGCTGATTTTTTAAACGCGATTCCCGTGCACCTGATTAACCGTTCTATTACGGTTGCGCAAAATTTCATCGTGATTGCGTTCTGAATCTGTCTAATGAAAATGTTGTCAGTATTGACGCGCAAACCAAAAATCGATTCTTCCGTCCTAGAAAAACAAAACCATGTTCTTCCAGTATGCGGCCTCATCCTTGCGCGTCAATACTTTCATCTGCGTAGCACACGCTATTTTTCATTCATGTTTTCGGCTTGAATAACAAATTTCGTTTACTTTTCAAACGGTTTCATGTTGACAATTGATTGGAATATGTTTGGGACCGATCGTGTATTCATAATGAGAAGAAATTTGTCTGCAATCGTTTAGAACAGTTTTTGATAACGTTTCACTTCTGACACAGAAACTTCGTCTGACTATCACCCTTGGGTTCATGTTAAATTTCGACGGCTGTGCGCTGACCCCCGTGTTCGGCGAGACAATTCACGGTCACTCAAATGTTCGTGCTGATTCCGAGCGTACTAAGTTGAGTTTGCGATTAGAAAGTATCGGGCGTGACTGAAGTTCATGTCCAAATCTCTAAGCGCTTATCAAATACTTTGTGTATGCTTATGTGAGACCCGTCGTCTACCTATCGTAGTATTTAATCAGTAGGCTGGGGGCCTGATCGTGTTACCATGAGTACAGAAACAATCGAATTTTAAACCACTGCTAAATATTAATCTCTAAAACTTACTTCGTAGGTAATGGCTCAATGACCGAGGGTTACGAGTTGCACATGAAGCAAATCCATATTGAGTTGAGATTGAGCTATCAGAATGGTGAGAATGATTTATTTTGTAATATAGGCACTAATTATTGGGAACATGGAAGACATTGACTGTGTGCATACAAAGCACTAGTCGGTGAAAACTCTCATTGCCTATAAGTAAATTTATTCCGATCACGATACGATAATCGCTTGGGTCGCTTAGTGGTTATTTCATTGCCCGTGCAATAACAAAACATTTATTTCGATCAGTTTCAGCATTATAATTAAATCCATGCGGCTAAGAAACTTGGGCCTTGTGTTCGAGAACTATAACAATGGTTTATCGTGTCTAAATGAATCCATCAAGACCATACATTTACTTAGTTGTCGTTCACATATTTATTTCAAGCCTGTCAACTTCTTCTTGCTATCCTGATTGTCACAAAATTAGGAAGTAGTTTGCCGAACTTAACGGAAAATTCCACTATAGTGATACAATTAATATCTTATCGAAATCGAACGCATAAGATATTATTTACTTTTGTTTTCTGTGTTCCAAAAGTAATGTTGTCGTTGCCACCTATCTTAAAAGCCTTAGCATTTAGTAATTGCATCAATTTGTTACAGAAATATTTGACTCCGCAAGATTCCTCATAAAACGGAACTGTGCAAACACGGTACAGTTAATAATTACTCATACCGAAATCGTCCTTATCCTACACATTTACCGATAAATTATAGATCTTTATTTTAAGTGGGAATAGTCATCCCGTTAACCAGTGAACGGTATCTTCACTTCATTGGACCGTGTGTATTTTCCTCTCATCAGTGCTTCGTTTCCGTTTCTCACGCTAATTAATTACCCGGGCACAGCAATGCGGACAAGACCCGATGGTGCGATTTATGTTTTGGCATTCGTTTGTTATTTTGGTCCATTTTGTGTAAGCCCCCCCAAATCTGATTTGCGTTCACCGATCAATCGATAAGCGGCGTGGCTATTGACCAGGCGGTGTGCAGTCTTACGTGTAACAATAACCGATTGTACCATGTGTACCGGTAGAGTTTACAAGTGCAATGAAAGCGCGACGATTATGACTGCTACATTTTTTAAAATTCATTTAGTTTGTTTTACTGGAAGCTGGCCACTTGCGCGGTATTTTAAAATAATCAATCGTTCAAACGTTATTTTTGAGTCGCGTGATAAATGTTGAAAAACGAAACTAGTGAATGGTGATGGGCATATCGTAAGTTTGAATGGACTAGTTGAAAGGAATGTTCCAAATTAGTATTCACTTATCTGCGCCAACATTTCAGAACCGCTTGTGTGATATTGATAAGCGTGGGGTGTAGGCGGTTGACTCATTTTTAGTGAGCTGCATAGCATCGCTAAATTGGCACAAACCAATTAAGCAACTGTTAAATTGTATTGATATCGCGAACGTTTACTGGTCACCCCATAGCCGATCTAATCTGTAAAAAAATTCCACATTTCATTGGGCCTACACTCTGATGGATTTAAAACCATTAGCTTGATTTCTGTCTTGATATAACTTACAAGTTCAACATCGCTTTATTTAGCATTAATTCAACTCGTGCAACCGTGTAGCTGCTATTTTCTTTTCAGTCTTCTTGAAAAGGTGTTCCCTTTGATCTAATGTGGCATTGGGTTTATTGCAATACTGAGCTGTCTCTGTCAATTTAATTCGATATATGATCGTCGATCGACAGATTTTACATAGTCAACACGTCCGGTTATGTATACCCACTTCATGAGATCTTTATCCCTTGAAAATCGTCCTCATGAACACACAACCAATAGCTCTTCAGTTAATCGAGGATCGAAAAATTTAGGAATTTATTCGTCCCTTACATTGCCCGGGATTTAGTTGATGAATCGAAGATTGTTTTGTAACTGAAGATGAGACTGACAACATGAATTCTGTCATTAGGAAGCAATATACCAACTTCTTACTTCACCCAGCTGGTCAACTCGCTAAAATGTACCGTATTGTGCAAATGAATCAGGGTATAAACACCAACTCTTTGGTTCTGAGTGATTTGAGTACGAACTATAAACAGAAATAGCTTCTGTGTTGAATTTGTTCAGTGGGAGATTTTGTAATAATATGCCAATGTATATGCCAATATAAATAAACGCTTAATTACAACCGTTTATCATACTTCTAATGTTTTAATTGGACATCTGAAAAAATAAGCACCTAGGTATTTTACCCACCATTTTAGAAAAATATGGTTGCAGTGTGCTTACAAGTTCAAACTGTGTTTACTATTTCTCCACCGATTTAAGACGTATGATTCCTGATTGTGCTCATCCCATAAACAACACGAAGCCGGTCGTGTGGTGTGTGTGTGATGGTAATGCATGCAAATACGAAGTTTTTTGTTCAATACCGTGATTTCAACGGTCTACAAGCAGAATTGGAGTATTTTCTTCTAGTCAGGATTATTCCCTGTTACTTAACTTTCGTGAGGGGAATGTTTAGAGGATTCATTTTAGTATAAGTTTCCTTGATTCGCATCTGTAATACAGAATATTGTATCGTTGTAGCGAAACGTTTGTTAAAATATCCCTTGCTCATCCAAAATATCGTACTAACCTTGAAAAAGAATGCAGAATTGTTCACCTATGCTGGTCTACAGCAAAATTTCAGGTTACTACGATGGTGAGTTCGTGGTAGCCTGAGTTATAACTGTACAACAAAAACGTCCATATATCAAAAGAATAACCCAGGAACTTGGTCGTTGATCGAATTTAACTCCTTCAAAATTACGTTTTCGATACGAATATGAAGGTTCTGTACATGACTATAAAACTGCGTAAAAATTAGTTCCCTACCATCTACTTCAGAGACATAGAGGGAAGCATAATCTTCAAGCTGGTATGGCATGAATGTTGATATCAGCCGAGAAACCTAGAACATCTTTTTCATGTTGAAGATAGCCTAAAGAGCATGTTCACTCTACTATGATTGCGTCGCCTACGCTGTATTGGTCATGTACAGAGAATGGAAAATGGTCATATTCTGAATGATCTACTTTACGATGAGTTGAAATCAAGAAGTTTGCCATTGTGTGACTGATATTGATCCTACGCGTTCGGAAGAACTTGCTTCTGACCGCTCACTTTGAATGCTTTGTATGAAGTGTCGTCTGCAAGCCGGAAAGTAGCAGTTACTGCTCCCAGCAGCTCAACGTAAGTCACACCGACAGGATGCAACTGCCGCCGATCGACCGAGTTCTGCCTATCGCTGTGAGCGCCACGAGAAAGATTGATTTCCTCGAAACGGACTGTTTATTAAATTGAAACGCTGCGAGCATGAACTCCTGCTTGTGATGTTTATCCATGCTCGAGATCGACCGAAGAAGGCCAACAAACAACAAAGCCATTTGAGCGGTTTACCCAACATCCCTGTGATTCTGTATTTACATACAAAGTTTCGTGTGTTCACCCAATCTGGTTGTCAGGTGTTTTGTCTAAGCTCAAAAATTCTAAAAAGTACAACGTCCGATTGAATTGATCGGACACTTGATTTGTGCGTGGCTTCTCTCTGATTGTTCGTTTTCACACGTTTCAGATTATCTTTGTAAAAATCGATTAAGCTTAAAACATGTACTTTTAATTACTCTCAGGCTCTCCAACATTGAAAACGGTTTTTTAGTGATTTTTCATGTCGACTTAGGCCGTAAGTGCAATTCATTCTAATTAGCGGAGGTGAATTTTATTTCTTGGTGCATTAAGTTGTAAAGAATTCGCTTAAACCCTCTGAGTATTTTCATTCCCAGTTGACCTTCACATTGTGTTGCGTTCTAATTTCAATTCAATTGAAGCAACTGATTTTGTTCTGATATTGTTCTCGGGGCCCTAATGTTAAAGATATCAATATTAGCAAATCGTATGGAAACTAATGTATTGTGGTGCTAACATCACACACCACTACCGGTTTCTGGCTGTTTGTCGTCATCAGGTGGAGACAGTAAGATTAGGTTCAGTAAGCCTTAAAACAGTGGAGAAGCAGTAAACAAAGTTAAACTTGTATGCCACTGTTACATAGGGTTCTTACAAAGAACCACGATGTTCAAATATAGAATCACAAAGTGATTCCTGGCTAAGCGCTCGAGGCGCATATAAAAGTCCAATGTATTGTGGTGCTCACATCCCCATCCCTTAAACACCACTACCGGTTTCTAGCTGTTTGCTGTCATCAGGTGGAGACAGTAAGATCAGGTTCAGTGAGCCTTGAAACAGTGGAAAAGCGCCTCGAGCGCTTGGCCAGGAATCACTTTATAGAAACTAGTTGTGAAAATCTAAATAAACGAAAGGGTTAAGGCATTATTTCCTTTGCCACATATACTCCACCATAACACAATAAAATGGTCATTTGTGAACACATCGGTTCGTTCTATGATCCCCATTGAACAACGACTTCAAAGTCAAATGTTATTTCCCGATTAAGCAATATTTAAAGTTTTACTGAAACTCATTTTGCTGTCTCATTCTGATGTGGAAAAACAGTTCGAAGCCAGTAAAGGAATCCATGTTGAAAAGCAAACATTGATACTATCATATCCGCAGCTAAATCCTGAGTGGCTAAAATAATGCAGCTCCTTGTGAAAACAAAATTAAGATCACCGAATCTAATCTTACTCTCTCGGTCTAATGACGGAAAAACACCAAGATATCGGTTCTGATGGGTAGGAGAGAGGGACATGAACACGACAGTTAAATGAAAATTATTTATTCAATGTTTCGTATTACTTATCAGACAGTTGTGGCGCATAAAGCTGGTGAATTGCTTCGTTTTTTGTACACGAATTGATACAAGCAATGTTATAGTGGTTTGAAATGCAGCATCGGCAAGTGGGAAATACGCGCTTTTGGATGATGTGCAGGACACTACCTTCCGGCAGAACACCAGAGCAACGATCGCCGAAAATTCTGACCACAGCAATCGCATGGCCGAAATATCTCGGGTTTCAGGGAAATGGGACGAGAACGATTAGAGAAAAAAACTTTCTTGGAAACATGACCAGATAGACAACGTTAATCGCTTTGAATGATACATCAAAGTCGGTCGAACGATCCCAACGTGGTGTGGACTTCCAGTGAACCGATTGGCACGAAATCAATTGAGAAATCAGATCGAAATGACAACTTGCACAGACATATTCTGGACTTTTGTGGTTACGAGATAAGCCTTTATAAGAAAGGCGTGTGTATAATTATTTGTCATTTGCATAATAAATGCTTTGACTTATTGACGCTCTCGTGTGTAAAGGGATCAGTTCCTGAAATAGGAAACGTTGACCTAAGGGATAATTTGAGACTCAATCGACAAGTGGATGTTCAACGCGGGGGATTACTTGATTACATTGGATGTAGTGTCCTCAAAGGCTGTGTAATCAACATACTAAATGTTGTAACATGGAATGCGATTAGCCACGATCGATGAAATTATCTTCTCCCCACCCTTAGCACACGAGGCTACACTGCCGAACAAAATATTCGCATAATATACTAGTCTAATGTTGTTTTGTGTGTTGCGTTGTTTTGGATAAACATTATTTTGGAGAAGGCGTAGGCTAGTTGATTACGTGGCCATGTTTATATCTGCTTGTCTATGAACGTGCAAGTTTAAGGCATAATTCGGTATGCTTTTAGATAACTATGGGAGCAATTTCACTAGCGATTGTGTAACTATACATCAAAAGTGATCATTTTTAAGTACGAGAATTTCTCGAAACCGGGTATAAAAAGTACGCTTTCAGCAAGCTATCCAGTATCGACTGGAAGAGGTTGAATTTCGGATAAAGCAACAAGACTGCTGGCAAACTCTCGTTCAAAATCTTTACAACCTTAAACAGCCTCGGGCGAACTTCGATACGAAAATATATCTTCTGGTAAACTTGACAAGCCGATGAAGGTAACTTTAAGTAACGTGGTCAAAATTACGAGGTTTTGTCATTACGGTCATCCGGTAGTATTGATTTAACCAGAAATTCTGTAACGAATGAAACGTAGGTAAAACCAATAGAACTCGGTGCGTCTCAAGAGTTGAGTATTCACGTTCTGATTTTCAGGGTGGATTGTACTACAGTTGATTGTACTCAGAGCAGTATATTCTTTTAATCGCGCATGTACAACTTATCGTTTTTAGGTATTTTTAGGTATTCTGCACATAACATTATTTTTCATTCAGAGTTCCTTTAGTTATTTCTCTGTCTATAACGTAATTTCGCCTTAATGTTCAAACCGAATTCAGAGTGTTTGGCTTATTGCAAGCTTTATTTCACCTGACAACTGCAAACATTCAATTACAGTTCACAATATCACCAACGTCAGGTTAATACGTGCCAATCCGCCATATACGTGCCGTTTCTCATGTTTAAGTTTAATTCCTTAAGGTGAATATTTGTTAATCATGCTGCAATTTTGAATATCTCAACTGGCTTCATAGCCGTGGAGTTGTATTGTTTCAGTTGAATTTTGTAACAGAATTTTTGATCTCATCTGGGCCAAGGTAATATGGAGGTCGAAAAGATCTATACAATTATGAGTGGATCACAATTGTTTAAGACCCTGTATAAATAATCATAAGTTTTGCAATATATTTAATGGCAGCGTCTTTGAGTAAATAGTTTAAATGTCGTGTAAATTGGTCAGCTATATTAACGGTAGGATTTAAACTATTTTATGCCCTATTGGAAGTTAAGATTGGATTAAATTATTATGACCAGCTGTGAAATGAAACTTTGACATACCTGAAATCGATCCGATTTACAAAGCTTATATGCCCTGTTACGACAACTTCAGATGAAAAACAGTCAATAAGCGACTGAAGCTGTTCTTAGAGGTGGTAATTGATGGCTGCATCTTCAGCAAACAGCAAGTCACGAATTAACACATCTCGTGCCTTGGTTTGTGTTCTTGAACGATAAGGTTTAAAAGCTTGCCATCACACCACATGGAAAGATAAAATAAACCTTCTGTTCTCGTCCTAAAAGCGAGCTTCAGTACCAGAGCAAAGAAAATACCGAAGAGTGTGTGAGCAAGAATATATCCTTGTTTGACACCTTGGTGAATTTCAAAGGCTTCTGAAGTGAAACCATTAAAATGGACTGAATCTCATGCCTAAGCGAAAATAAATGACGAGTTTGAGCAGTTTCGGTTGGTTGAAAACACCCTCCTTCATGACGCAGTTCATTGCCTTCGTTAAATCAATAAAAAACATCCTATAATCGCATCCGCTGTTTCCGACACTTTGTTGAACTTGTCTTAGGTAGATGATCATTCCTACGGTTGCGGAACCAAATTTAGATTCGAAATAAAACCTGTGAGCTAATTCTTAAAGCCTTGTCTGTAAAACTTTGGCGGACCATTTGCTTACAACAATTAAAAGAGATTGTTCAGTAATTTTACAGTCGCCTCTATCGCCTTTATTCTTAAACAGTGTGATTATTTTGGTGTCTCGTATTTCATAATGGACATTCCTTCTGTAAGTACTGGGGAAGCAAACGAATTTTTGGCTAGATGAAAGCTGCCCTGTTTTAGTTGCTGAGTTCGGTGGATTTACGTCATCTTTAGGGGCCTATTCACTTGCTAAGCGGTCGATTGTTCTATTGAACTCATTAAGACTAGGGGAGTAACTAGGTGTCCAATGTTTGGTAAACTCTCAACATTTACATGCCGTAAAACAACGCCGGTCCGTGAGTAGAGAGAGGGCTAGCCCATGACCCACCGTTCAATCGTGTTACCAGATATTGACTTAATTGGAGCCGTTTAAAGCTTGTTTGGTCAAATGGCTTTTGATCACTGAACCTGATCCTACTGTCTCCACCTGACGATGGCAAACAGCCTGAAACCGGTAGTGGTGTGTAAGAGATTTGGATGTGAGCACCACAATACTTTGGATTTGATCTCATTATACATAACATGAACATTATCATTCTCAACAGCATTTTTAATACCGAGACTAGTTTTAGTTCAATACTCACTCAAACACCGCCTAGCAGTCCGATGGACCTCATTTTTATCAGCTGAAGCGATAAATTATGATAGTTTTAGTATGTTCATCCCCTTGTGACAGCAATGCCTACACATGTTGAGGACTTCCGTATTATAGAAAATGTTCAATTTAATGAGCTGTTCACATATACGCACATACGTGTTTAGAATCCCGAAGTGGTATTTGAAATCAGGGTGTCTACCTTCAAATAGGCTGCACTGGCACTACAGTAAAGTCTGTGAAATAGCTCTGAATGCTTTCAGCTTTGATCCTACGATATGGAAAGAATTTGCTTTTGAGCGTACATGTAGAAGCCATAGTATGAAGCGATAAACTTCAGACTTCGAAAGAGTAAGTTTTATTTTCGACCGCTGAACGGAGATCACAACGACAGCGTCGAAATGCCACTGATCGCCACCGATCACTGGCTATCGCAGTTAGCGCTGTGGGAGAGAGATTGTTTCTGTCGAATCGGACTGTATATTCATGTGAAACAATGTTGTGTGGATAATCCAGCGTTTGCGATGTGAATTCAGTGTCAAAATCGACCGGGTTCAGCCAACAATATCATCGTATTTTATCATCTATCCGCAGTTCTACATTATCCGACAAATTTATAATCTGCAGCATTGATTTGAAGACGAAATTATGAATCAATTGTCAACAATCGCACTCTGTATCATTCAAATTGGCGGAAACTTATACTAATTGCTTACCATCCATTTAGTGCATCAACAGCAGAAGTACATAGAAAACGAGTCTTCCGTTCTGTCGGAGTTTGCAAATGTTGTTGTGTCATTCTAGTTGACGACTCAGACCGCAATGCCAAATTCTCAAATATCTTTTATTTAACAGTGATAAAGTTAAACCCATTTGCTCAAGAGTTGCTTTCAATGATGCATCCGATGATGGTGGTGAACGGTAAACTACACCAAATATACAAACTAGATTCGAGTTTTAAGTTATACTATATACCCTCTTCCACATCAAGATCAGTGTCTGTAACTACCGTGCTGTATAAATGTTCGTGGTGGTAAACAGATACTCCACGACCTGTTCTTGAGTGGTCTCTCCGAAACAGTGTCATGTTTGGAATAGAGAGCTCGCTATCGCTCATGTGAGGTTTGAACCATGTCTCAGGTATTGCTGTGACGTCGAGCGAGTGCTGATTACAGGGATCCTTCATTGCAGCTAGTTTGTTTAACATGCATTGTGCGTTTGTATATAGGTAATTGATTGTGGTTTTGGTATACAGAGTTGGAGCTGAAATCTCGTTTAATTTCCCTACCCTTCGAGAGTCGGACATTGGTCGTTTTTTGTGATTGCCACAGTATTTCTAATCCGAGTCTCCTCCGATTGTAGAAGCTGTGGTTTATTAGGCGGTTTCCGTGTAGAAATTCTGGGGTCATTCATCATGACACCCTTCGAGAGATTCCTATGATTTGCTTTCCAGTTGGCCCTAATTGATTCCATCATATCTCTTGTTATAAATGTTATTTTTAGAGGCTTAGTCATCGTTGTTTCAAGTACCGTGAACCTAATCTTACTATCTATACCTAATGAGTACAAAAAGTACATAAACAGTATACAATTCTACATGTAAGTGATCGGAGCTGTCGTTCTCTTTTCCAATTCAATGACACTAGTGCATATTACAACAGGCTTGCGTAATTTTAATTAAATGAGCTTTCAATCATGGAAATAATGTCAGAATGATGGAAGCTTAAAAATGTGCTACATGTGCCTTTGGGCAATACTATCCTTCTATCAGACATCCCGTATGTTGGTAGTTGTGCATAGTTTGGTTGAATTCGATGAATGCAGACAGCACAGTGTTGATCAGGGGAACAAAGTTAGTGTGTGGCCCAGCAAGATTGCATCTACTTCCGGGTTTATAACCATTTGTGAAGCTGTTATTTTTTAACGTGTATCTAATTTTAACTTCATTTATGTTTGTTGTAAATGCCATGAACATTTTGCTACAATTGGATTGAAAATTTTGAAACAAGCAAAAATCGGATAGAAACCCATTATTGTTTTACATTATTTGAAATATAATGAAACTAATTATTCCGTGATCGAGAGATCATTTTCTTGATTTTTTTAAATCAAATTGTTGATGTGTTTGTTCCGCTTCACAATTGCTATCTCAGTGATCAATCACTTCATCTTGACCAACAATTTCGTAATTCCATCTACTCGATTTCCTTCTTGTGAACAATCATTGCAATTTCCAACATTTCAGTTTGGTGCATACGGTGCTAGCAATGCTAGCCATGCTGTACGCGGTGGTCAAAGTGTTCGATCAAGCACAAACCCACAACATTTTGGTTTTACCTTTTCGCCAGGAATCAAATCACGTAATTGACCTTTGGTTGGTCCGGTTAAACGTGTTTGCTACCCGAGCTGGATTGAGCATTACGAGAAAGAACGCGTGTCGTTTTGCGCGTGTATCGATTTTGTGATTCATGAAGCATTCGCCAAACGACTGAAGCGGCCTAGTCGCGAACTTATGTCCGGTTGCTGTTGAGCTTGGCCAAAAAGCACATTTGGCCATTTATTTGACAAAAAGATGACTAAACAGTTTTCTCGCATTTTCCTATGCGAAATTGTTAACCAGGTATTGATGGGTGTGTGTTCAGGTATTGATGGGTGTGTGTTCATGTTGTGCTAATTTTCTTTGTAATCGATTGGGGTTTAGACGCGATTCATAGGAACCCGATAATCAAATTCGCCTTGATCAACAATGAAAACGATCGAAATCTTGTAATTAACAATTACATTCATGGTCTATTTCAATTTCTCCTCAATGAAAAATCTGCTTTATGCTGATAATACTACTTTGAAAGCGTTGGTGCAATTTATAAAGATCCACCCTTTTGTCTGATTGAATGACTGTTCGTGATACACCGTGATGTCTTGCAACTAACCTACACTCATTGTAGTAATAATGTGCAATAGTTGTTTGTCATGGTGCAGGGTTATCTTGTGTGATTTTACAATCGTCTGACTTAATCTATTATTGGTATGGTTGGTGTAAATTAATACGTTGTTCGAGAGGATAAATCAGCGGTGGTATGGTGGAATCGTACATCATTTCACATATATTATTTGAACCCTTGCGAATAACCTTTCACTGAACACTTAGATTTATAAGTGGGTTAATAGAGCAGTCGCCATCTTGTCCCATTTGAATTCTAGGTCTTAGGGCAACTACAAGCTGACCATGAAAACAAAAATTGTTATATACCGCGCGTGCGTACAAAGTGCTTTAGAGTGCGGCAGTGAAAGCTCGACCATCCACACAAGACATGAACAAGCTGCATGCTTTCTATTTAAAGAGCATCTTTCGAATCTTAAACATAGCTTGAGCACGTTTTTACCTTACTAGGACAGCGCACCTGTGTACAAAATAGAAAATGTTCGTATTCCAAAAGATCTACCCTATTTTGCGTTAAAATCAGAAAACGGTCATGTGGACAGACCGCAATTGCGGTCTAAAGACGTTTGCGAATGAGGTATTAAAACTCTTGACATTGACCCCACTCTCTTTCACGGTATTCAAGTATTCAAGGATTTATGGTTTAAAAAGTTAATACTTTAAAACGCCACAGGATTACGGTAGGAATAAAACATGAAAATTACAATAGTATAAAAGCAATAGAGAATATCAAATGTAAGGCTCACGGATGATGTTTGTTTGCAAGTGCAAGTCCAATTTCGCTTTAAAAATCGCCAGGCAAGGAGAGTCCACCATATGTTGGGGTAGGGAATTCCAAAGAAATATAGCTCGTACGGCGAAAAAATGGCGCCGACAATCAATACGGGAACTTGGAACGTAAAGGGATAAGGTATGTCCGCGTGTTACTTTTCCATCACACACATCGTGCAAGTGTTTTAGTGGATATCCTTCGGTAGACACAATTCTATAGGTCAGAATAATATCGCGTCGTATCCTCCTCTGGGTAAAGTCACATAGACCCAGACGTCGCAGTCTTTCGGTATACGGAACATTGCAAAGACCCATCACTAACTTTGTTGCTCTATGATAAATTTTATCGAAGAGAGCAATATCTTTTCGCAGCCAAGGAGCCCAGACCTCGACCGCATACTCCATCGTAGGGCGAAGGTAGACATTCATTATCCTTCGTAACGTTACCAGGGAGAATCTTCCAAATATTCATCGAACGATACCTAACAATCTGTTGGCCTGTCGATATATATTCTGGCAGTGCACTGTGCTATTCAGGTTACCGCTAATCCACACTCCAAGATCTTTTCTTTTCAGTTCCCAATCGATATGTCCAAGGTATATTCTTACCAAGATGGAGCATCTTATATTTCTGTATGTTGAATGACATGTCATTCATGGCCGCCCAATTCGACACGCTGTCCAAATCCATTTGTAGTTTCTCACAATCCTCTGCAGGACTAACCGGCGTCCAAATTTTCATGTCATCCGAGAACAGAACCATTTTAGGAGATATGAGGGGGGGGTAAATCGTTTATGTATAACAGAAAGAGGAGCGGGCCCAACACAGATCCTTGTGGGACTCCACTCGTGGTTTTGAACGTTTGTGATAGCACTCCGTTAACTTTAACTCTATCCTCTCGATCTGACAAATAGTCACACAAGATCAGATCAGATCAACTGCTGGGAGCATTTAAACTACGGTAAACAAATCTAAAAGTAGAAACCTGCGAAACTCGATAATTTTTACACCGAATCATCACATTGAGCAAACATCGGGTCACGTAGTGGGAACTTTGTGGACGAAAGCATTAAATAATTGCTCCATTTTCGGTGTTTCACTCATTGTGTGAATAACCCGTCATTTCTTCGATTAACTAAGTCAACATTAGCATAATTGATTCAGTATTTATCCAAACCTTTCTCGCTTCAAAGAATTTGTTTGTTTCTGGCAATTCACGAAAGTATTCTAGGTATACCGTAGTACCACGTCATCTCATATACACGTTCGTATGCTTTCTTGAATTGTATTTTACTCACTAGGTTTAAATATCACTCGATATGATTTTTCATACGGCAACCGCAATAGTTAAAGGATTGTATAACCTTCCATTTGAACAGCGATTTTATGGACTCGAATTGAATACCCTCCAGCACAGGCGCATCCGATATGACGTTCCCACCCACTCAGTTACTTACTTTTATTCTGTACGTGTCTGTTTCCTTTGGAATGCCCTCCCCAAAACTATCGTCATCGTTTCCAGCGTCGAAACTTTCATTCGAAATTTGGACACTTATTTGTTGCCAAACGATTTAACGACACCTGCGTATTGACTCACGGTAAGTATTCAACTGGTCTATACATGAGATTATATAATTGTTTTTATTCCTTTTTCATGAACGAATATTTACTATGATATGGTAATTGTGACGCTATTTGGTTTTGTGACCATAAATTCTTGAATCTTGAATCTTATTCAAAATTGGTTCAAGTCTTCCGACACGCAGTCATGATCTAACCTTCCAGCAACCACATTAAACTGTCGTCGAAATTATCATTCAGTCCGTGAAGGCTTTCTCTGGATCATTTTACTGTTAGAAATTGTTTCTTCATCGAGTTAACAGATTTTCAAGGGAACTTTACGGTCATTCATGTTGAATAATACTGTATTGGGCCCAGATTTACTGGAAACTATTAAAGCCTCCGTTATAAACACACACGCTTGAAAAACAAATTTATCCAAACATACATTTCCGATCGAAATTTTCACATCCTATGTTATATTATAACTATTTTTCCTCCTTCATCGAATCACTTGCAAATACGATGTATTTAATTGTTATATGTATATCCTACAGCATACACGTCCATTTGCTTTTCTACCATAAATCGTGAGTCTTCAGCTTTGCGCTAGTTCATTCTGATTCTGTCGAGGGCTACTTTCTTTCGATGCTATGCAAACACACTCTCTGAGTATCCTACTCGAGACCTTATATGTTCAAATGTGCTTTTTCTTTCGGTGCCAAAATCGTTGTTGTGATTGTAGAGCCAATAAACGTATTTCCAAGAGCCCACAATTCAACCCATGGATCCGTGAGGTTGTTTTGTTAGATTTCAAGCAATAACAATGTAACGCGTAATTCTTTTCTATGTATGACCTCTAGTGTGTGCGTGTGTGCTTTTTACGACGATGCCAAATGAATAACAGACCCGATCGATAAAACGTATACAATCTATCTCACACTTGTTCTTCTGGTTCTCGATGAGCAAATTATGTGTGTGTGAGCACATAATTTTGTACTTAATCAATTTGCGTCTTTAAAAGTGTGAAAATCTACCCAGAAAAATAGGTTGCTTGCCAAAAATACAAGCGGGTGTTCTACGTGAAATGGTCACGCAAGACTCCTGCTTGTTACGAATGCAGATCCGTTGACTCCGAAATCCCCGTTTATCTCATATCTTACTATTATCGTTTGTTTGCCAACGTTCAATTTATCAATTTATCAATAAAGCTTATTTGAGTAAACGTTGAAATTAAGTGCGGGTTTTGAGATTACGCTTTGATCAAAAGCTGTAAGTGTTCAGATGTGTTTGATGTTCAGAGTACGAATACCGCGGTGATTCTCAAAAACATTTTTGCAACTTACGGAAGGCTTGGGATGCTCACTTGTGTTCCGTGTTCGGATGTTTGCACAACATCAATTGCCCCGAATTAGATTTAAAAAATAAAGATTCCCACCAGAGTTGTAAATATCTCCGCGGACCCGTGTAGTATGGATATACTTATATAAACCCAGTGTTTGTTTACTCAGTACAAGCTTGGGTACCATGGCTACAAAGGTACATCAAGTTGCTCGAAAGGATTTATCACAGAGCAACTAAAATGGTGGGCTGCCTTCACGACCGCAACTAGGAGAACGACTGATGCATCTTAATTTGGATTCTTTGACTCGCAGACGAGTTCGATTGGATTTAATCCTCACTTAGAAAATACTGAACTCAAAGTTTCATCATCTGAGTTACATATTTCGAATCCGATCAAGCCATACCACTTACGCACGCGCATATTAGCATTGGATATACCACATTCTCACCGGAACTGACGTCGTTTGTTCTTTTCGGTACGCGTTTGTTTGTTATGGAACTTCATGCCGTCAAACGTTGTACAATCATCTAGTGAAACGGTTTTTCCGAAACAAACGGGATATATTGATGCTTAGAAAGCTACCCTACAACTCGTTTATATGACTAACGTAATTCAACTTCACACGCTATTTATCATAACGAATATTTTTTACCATACCAAGAAAATACTTAACATTCTTAACTAGAAAAACCGTTTGATCAGCCCAGCGCCTCAATTGATATATTGTTTGTGTTTAAACTAATCTTGAATGTTGAATTATCGATTATGCTGCTATGAACAACAATTTATCGAACAAACAAAACTATTTGAGATTATTTTCATTGATGCAAATGAACGAGTAAAAATGAATACAATGTTAGAGAATACATTTTGAAAGTACATTTCGACAGAGAAAACCACTTAAGTGAAAATCGATTAAAATAAATACAATTTACGAAACCTAACTCTATGTACGCAAGATAGAAAAATTACATTGATTGAAATTGGAAGACTGACTTCAGTTCGTGAGAGAGCATAAAATGTAAACACACTCAAGCTCACTGGCTTCTGATACAAAAAAGAGATCAAAGTATTGATTGTCCATTAAATTATTCTGAGGTAGGTTGATCTGAAATGGAAAAGGTGACAAGAAAACAACTCTGCCATTCTGTATGTGGAAACTCACGGAAAACGACCGTGTCAATAGACTTACCAGGCTGAGTTCCCATCATGGATGTTTCTCCTTGAGCTTGGGAAGCAGGCGGTGCTGGAGCCTAAAAATAATCGATTTTTATGAAATTCGAAACAAACACTTTTTATAAATTGTCTTGATAAGATGATTTTATCAAACTCACTTTTCCTTTTTTCGACTTGTTCGGCTAGAGAAAATAAGATTGCATGGTGAGAAAGTATTGTATAGTATTGTATTTAATGGTGGGAAAGAATGTCGATTTTATTTATATGCTCACCTTTGGCATTTTGCCAATCACGTTCTTTTTGAACCAACCCATAACAGATTTTTGTTTCTAGTAAAATAGAGAAAAACCGTTATCGGAGAAACCTTTAACGAGTAACCAATAAAATTGATCGTTAGACGGTAGTGTTTTTAGGGATAAAACGAACGACTTACTTTTACTTTAGTACACTTTTGAGCGGTCTGTGACTTATAAAAAATGTAAACATGCATAAATTTTCTTTGAATATGTCAATTATTTGTTAATGATGGTGAGAAAATCGAATGGTGCGTAATGTTCAATGCTCGTTCGATATTCATAAGTACTTACTTCCTCTTTCATAGTTGGCTGTTCTGCAGTCTGTGTCTGGACTACTGCAGCCTCAGCCACTGCAACTTCCGCTTCAGGAGAAGTCGGTGGTGTCATCGCTTCGGTCGCATCCATTTCTTGCGTTATTTCTTGCTGGAATCAAAGATAATGTTCGTTAGATGTCCGTCATGTGAAATAAGTAAATGATGAGACAATCGATCTGGATGAAACTCACATGCGATTCACGGCTCTCACCCATCGCGTCAGTGGTATCTCCGTGATCGGACATTTTGCGTAAGTAAATTCACAATGACCTGAAAATGCGTGAAATCGCGTTTATAATATGCGGTCGGAACGTGCTTATGGGGTTCGGTTTCGCGGCCATCACAAATGCAATTTGATTGGACAAACGAATGTGTGCACACGTACGCACTGCAGGTCACGTGTGTATTCGTGATTTCATTTGTCCAGCAGCAGCAATGACCGACCGGGTGGGTGATTTATCGATTGGGCTCAATCAATTAATCAGGTGATGCTATATCGCAGAAAATCAGTTGCCTCAACTCGCGGTTTAGACATACATGCGAAAACTTCACAGAAAAATTCGGCAGACAGCACCAGCACACCATATCTTCGTAAAGTGCAATTGCGGCTTTCAGTATCCGTGTGTGTGCTTAAATAACTAGTAAAGAATCTATGTATTGCAATCGTTCATTCTGCTCATCATCCAAGAACAATTGTAGAAAACTAGACCAGGTAAACTTTGGCATGATATGGAAATTTGTTACAAAGTTCAAATCGTGGCTCATCCGGTCAAGGGTGCGTGTTGTGTTAGTTCGTCCGTCTCCAAATCAAGCACACAAATCAAGTTACGAGATCTGATAATCAGTGACCGGCATTTTGTCAACAATGCAGCTACTATTGTTCACTCCCGAGAGCAGCTCCCAGCGTTAGTGGACTGTTTTTAGTTGAAATGCTAATAATTTTGGTTGAAAATCAGTATTAAAAAGACGAAAGTACCTAGTCAAGCAACTGCTTCCAATCATCGAGTTCGAAAACTGTCAGCTTAAACTAATGCATTATTTCACATATATTGGTTTTACTATTGCGGTAAACCTAACCCTAGAAATCGAGATCGATGAACGGATTAGCAAGGCAGCTGTCATATTGTCCTGTTTTAACTATAGTGCCTAAGGTAACGCCCAAGCTGGCAAGTGAAGACGTGTGGTAAACAGCTGGGGTGTACTCAATCCTTCACTGTCTTGCACCGAATCCTAGCCCGTTTACGCAAGAAAAGAACGGAAACTGAATGTTTTCCATTTAAGGAGCATCTTTAGTATAACGTGGATGGAGGAAGTAGCAAATTCAGAATTGCTTTTTGCGACTGGTCTACGGAGCATGTTCACCCTACAACTACAGCGCCGCTGGGTCTTGTGTAAACACTGGTTGAAATCAGGACGTTGACCTCCGGCTGGTCGCACTTGCTGTACAAAGACGTATACAAAGTGACATGGGAGCCATTCACATTGACCTTACGAGATGAGAAAACTTTCTCTTGACCGTTCAATTTGGAGGCACTTAGTGAAACGTCATCTCCAATCTAAGGAGAGCAGAAACTCCTTTCAGCTACTGGACAAAGCTCACACCGACAGCTTGCAAATGTCACTTACCTGCCGTGTAATGCCAATCGATCCGAGTACAGCTGGAGAGAATGTTCCTCTCGAATCTGACTGTTTTGTCGTTTGAAAAACAAAAGAGCATGAACTCCGCATGCGCTTGTGATGTACATCAACCATAGAAGGCCGACAAAAAAATGGAGTGTGTTTTAATTGAGAATGTCCGTAACTATAACACACGTCACATTAACCCAATCGTGAACTTTTGAGTAAACCCTAATTTCATTATACACATGTGTGTAATATGTAACAAAACGTTTGACTGATAATTTAAGTAGCTCATCATCATATCCAGTTTGAGAAACCTTATAAAATATGTCGTTTAATACTAATAAAATTGGATCCAAAGTTGTTACGGCCGGGGCGGTTTGGGGGATAAGCTCCCAATTCCAAAAATGCTATGATGACGCGAGTCTCATATAGCCTCTGATAACCAAGTCTCTAGCTCTTGGCCTGCATGCGTGGTCCTGTGTGACCCGGCGGAACTGCTTCTACTGACAGGAGAAAGGGCGAAGGCGGCTGACTGGCGCCTCAAAACCAGCATGCTTCGGGCAGGTGGAGCTCGTAAGTACATGAAGGCGATCTACCTAGGGAAGGAAAACCCTCATTTCAAACATCCACTGCCTTGTGGCTACATCCAATCACATAAAAGGCTTCAGGAGTCAACCTCGAGGAGAAATCGGGAGCCGGAGTCCCGTTAGGCAGTCCGAAGTTGTATTCAACTTCGTCCTGCAAACTCCTGCGACGGCGTCGTTGTCCAAACGAATCAGCCTAGCTGTTCCGTTGGTGCCTTTGGTGCCGTGGAGAAGGAGCCCATGCTGCGTGGGCAACAGCTAGTTCTCCAATTTGAACTGCCCTGGAGCACATCGCAACGCACCAAATGGAGAGGACACTCTATTCCGCTTCTAAGGATAATAACACGGGAAGCAGCAGATACCGGTTAAAAGCTATGACTCGACTGGCGTATAGCTCAGCGCCTGGGGCTGCTTCCGACGATGGGAGAGATTTTCAAGTCTCATTGGATGGCTACCGCCCTCCTCATGCTGGGCAGCCCGATTCAATAAGGTGTCATCTCGCCACGGTCTGCTATCCTCATTTGGTGCATTGGGATTAGGAATCAACCGACAAGCAGACTGTATTTTCTCGTACCAGCGAAACGAAGTACTAACCAACAAAGATGAATACCGAAACTGCTAAGCTGGATCGTCCGATCCATACATCCAGGATTTCATGACGACGTCTCAAACATCAGAAGCGTGCGAAAATCAGCTGTGATTAACAATGAGCTGATAAATCATGAATTGTGACAAATCAGCAATCAATTAAGCTTCATCGTTTAGAGCGTAGCGGCTGACTTTTTATTTATTGCTGGTCAAGTAATAATATATCAAAGTAAAAACATGAGCCAATCGATTAAAACAAATTTTTATGACCATTTTAGATATTCATTTCATTAAACTATCCTTAGTCTCTAGCATGATAGCGATGTGAAAATGTTCGAAAATTTTAAAAATCTAGACCTGGTTTGTTTCCTGAACATGGGTGGCAGCCAGCGACAATCAATTAATATTAAACTTCTGCATTTATAAATACTATATGTCGAGTGTACAACCCAATCGTGCGTCCTACGCTCCTCCATGGTTGCGAAAAGGGTCTATCTGAGCGGGAGATGTAAGTAGGTTTTTCTGTTTTTGACAATGGTTACCTGTGTATGATTGCTAGCATTCAGTGGCAGCATCTCGTGCAAAATATGGATGTCTGTAAATTGGTGTTAGGACCAAGAGGCTACAGTCTGAGAGTGATGCTGATACTTGCTCATTTGCGATGGTTGGGACACGGTTTAAGAATGCCTCATAACCGTTTACCATACCGCGCTTTATTCGCAGAGCCTGGGGGGAGCTAGGAAAAACGACCGGGTGGCCACTCGAGGATGTGGCGCGTTGGGATAAAGAAACTCACCGTAGCGCTAGGCTCAGTTGGGCGTATTCGTTTGCCTGGGTGGAGTCCAAAAGCTCCACCTAATATTTGGCTGGCAACCCTACGCGATATGGCTACAATCCGAATTCAGTGGCGCCAATGCAGTTTATCATATGTGGCGTATTTTTATCCTATATCATTGTATCATTTTCGATGCCGAAGAAAAAATCCAAAAAATCACAACATCGCATTGATTGGAACTGCTAAAACTAACTGAATATTCCGCTTGCTCGAATTCGTTTTAGGCGTTTGCTTATCTGCTTTTCGAGCGCCATGTTATTCGGCACTTTGACGCCAGAGTTAACGTAAGCGGAGTGCTATCACAAACGTTCAAAACCACGAGTGGAGTCCCACAAGGATCTGTGTTAGGCCCGCTCATCTTTCTGTTATACATAAACGATTTACCCCCCTCATATCTTCTAAAATAGTCCTGTTCGCGGATGATATGAAAATGTGGACGCCGATTAGTTCTGCAGAGGATTGTGAGAAACTAAAAATGGATTTGGACAGCGTGTCGAATTGGGCGGCCATGAATGACATGTCATTCAACATACAGAAATGTAAGATGCTCCATCTTGGTAAGAATATACCTTTGACATATCGATTGGGAACTGAAAAGAAAAGATCTTGGAGTGTGGATTAGCGGTAACCTGAAGAGCACAGTGCACTGCCAGAATATATATCGACAGGCAAACAGATTGTTAGGTATCGTTCGAAGAATATTTGGAAGATTCTCTCTGGTAACGTTACCAAGGATAATGAATGTCTACCTTCGCCCTACGATGAAGTATGCGGTAGAGGTCTGGGCTACTTGGCTACGAAAAGATATTGCTCTCTTCGTTGAAATCTATCATAGAACAACAAAGTTAGTGATGGGTCTTCTTAATGTTCTGTATACCGAAAGACTGCAACGTCTGGGTCTATGTGACTTTACCCAGAGGAGGATACGACGCGATATTATTCTGACATATAGAATTGTATCTACCGAAGGACATCCACTAAAACACTTTCTTGTTGTACGTGATGGAAAAGTGACACGCGGATACACCTTATCCCTTTACGTTCCAGGTTCCCGTATTGATTGTCGGCGACATTTTTTGCCGTACGAGCTATATTTCTTTGGAATTCGCTACCCCAACATGTGGTGGACTCTCCTTGCCTGGCGATTTGTAAAGCGAAATTGGACTTGCACTTGCAACTGAACATCATTCGTGAGCCTTACATTTGATATTCTTTATTGCTTTTATACTATTGTAATTTTTATGTTTCATTCATACCGTAATCCTGTGGTGCTGTAAAGTATAACATTTTTAACCATAAATCCTTGAATCCTTGCTTCATAATAATGATGGTCATAATTAATTTGTGTATTTATGCTAACTTTGACCTATTTAAAAGCTTTTTCTCGATCGCTAAACACCCTATTTATACGAAAATATGCTAGATAATACAATTGACTAGATTTATGAATACGTTCATTTCGGGGTTGAATAATCTCAAGCATTCAATGTCCAAAGCATTCACCTACGTTGAATGGGGTATCTGCTTGGTACCTTATACAAGAAGAAGAAAAAGAAGAAGAAGCAAATGACTTTATTCGTGTACCCGAATTCGCAGTAATAATATACATTTAACCATACAAAAAGTACTGTATCAAAAACGTTGCGTAAAGAATATGGGTCGAAATTCACACTATCAGTCGCTTCCTTAGATCAAGCGTAACTTTCGATTGATCAACCAAATAACCGGCAAAATAAGGAACAAAAGAATTCCTGAATATTTCAGTCCTTGAATAAGGGACAAGGTATTGACTTCACGTAGATGAGGACGATTTGTAAGTCATGAAGACCTTATTGAGTTCCACATTGCCAATAGATTTCGGAATGGGGACAATAATAATTGTAGTTGTTCATATTATTAGACTATGCATTTCTTGCGCATTCTTCTTTTTAAAAGTGAGTCATGTAATACATGATAATCTGTTCATATGCATGCTGAATAATACTATCACCTTCTTTAATACTTGCGAATAAAGAAATATGCTTGCGTTCGGACGGTGGTTGTCTGAATGGCAATTTGAACTTCGTGTGATCTCAAGACTAATTTCATTGCTGCTTGATGCGAGAATTTGAATCGCGTGCACTTGCTATGAGAATACGAATTTAAGTACGAGCAAATTGATTTCAACCTACATACGCCCTCATATCGAATATGCTATACCGGCATGGGATCCTTGTTTGAAAAAAGATACTCAGCTATTGGAAACTCCACAGCGCAGAGCGACAAAACTAGTCCTGGTACTTTCTAATTATCCATACCAAATGAGACTTAAAATATTAAATTTGCATTTGGCTCAATACAGACGGAAACGAGGAGCTCTAATATTCATTTGCACAGTGCTTAATCAAACAAATCATCATTACAGTCGTTTGTTTCATCTTTCCCATAACACACATCAGCGTGGTCACCAATCTGAACTTTACCAACAGCATAGCACGTTGAACTGCCGCAAATATGCATTTTCCGTTCGCAATGTGCAATTGTGGAACAGTTTACCTACTCATGTGGTACAATCTGGAACCATTGAAGTTTTCAAGAAATCACTAGATGTCCACATGAAAAAGTATGTTTTTTACGTTTGACAATAATCTGTAACAATACTTTCATATTTTTTACCATCCGGCCCAATGTACATTTTTGTGGGTCTAGCAAAGCATAGCTTTGAATAAACTATGCTGTACGAACTTGTGACAAATCGCAATAGCCATTGTCAATGGCCTATTTCAATGGTTTGAAGAAGCAAATATAAGATACGTCTGAGCATGCTAACTCTATTATGCAATTACTACAACGTACGGGGACCAAAATGTACCTGCTAACAAATGGTTGAACGACGAAAACGAAACCTGTGAAGATACGAAAAGATCTTTTGTATCCGATTAAGTTTGAAAATGGGCATAGAGTCCATAAAACATTTTTACTTTTAAAAATAATGAGAATACCAATAATATTGATTAAACATCGTGGTTCGTTGTACGAACCCTATGAAACAGTGGCATGCAAGTATAACCTTGTTTACCATTTATCCACTGTTTCAAGGCTCACTGAACCTAATCTTACTGTCTCCACCTGATGACGGCAAACAGACAGAAACCGGTAGTAGAGTGTAATTTCGGGGATGTGAGCAACACAGTTATTGCTTGCCAAAAACAAAAATTATAATATTTTAGTGTTTAAAGTTCATTTTTTTATTTCAACACCTATATTGTGCTTGTCTATTATTAACAAGTTGTTTATTTATCGAACTACCAAAATATGCGCTTGTACTTCGAGCCGTGTAACTGTAAACGGGCCACTATTAATTGATCCAAGTGTCGTGTGACCGTGATCGAATTGCGGTCGATTATATTGATCAGATTTGATTCGTCATTATTCATCATTAGCTGATGCTTTTGCGACACGTGATGGCCGACAACCTGAACCCTGGTCGGTTTGCCTGAAAATATTAGTCTGGTATGAAGAATGAAGTACGTTGATATGTTGCCTCTGTCAAGCAAATTTGTCTCATTGTTTAAGTGCAACCTGCATTATCGGTGAGTAAAAATTACGAGTTTTAGATGATATGCAAAGCAGCGCTATCCGACACAATACGAGAGCAGGCAGCATCGAAACGTCTGACGATAACAATCGCGAAGAATTACATGAAAACTGATCAAGAAACGCCATCTTCGATTCCATGAAAAGGCGTGCAAACTCAGCTGCTATCGAACGAAACGCAATTTTAGTGTTTGGAGATTTGGTTAATTATGTTTTTGGCGACTACTCATGAGTACCAAGTCCTTCGAAATATTCACAAATTTTATCACGACGGTCCACATTGGAAGCACTGGACTCGAGTTTCGCTCTTGTTTAAGCACATCAGCAGTGCATATCCTGTCTCGGGTCTTATTCGAAACCAGGACCATCACCATTGTAGTCTCATGCCCTACGGCCTGAGCTACCGTCCACCGATCTCGATTAAGCATTCATGAATGTTTCTCCAGACTGGCACATTTGAGTAGCATCATATGCCCAACCAGTCGAGAAGGAGCCAGCAACATCTATTGTGGTCGTTCAACCGATCTGATCTCCTTTTCAGGTCTTCCAAGTGCCAGTGGACGGTAGCTCGTGCCATAAGGCATGAGACTACAATGGTGAAGGTCCTGGGTTCGAATCCGACCCGAGACAGGATATGCACTGCTGATGAGCTCAAATAAGATACGCAATTTGTCAAGGTCGGTCAAACTAGCCTAAAGGTTGACTTAAAATCGATTTACAAATAAGATCAAAGTGACAACCATGTTGATTATATTGTTGAATGTAAGTGCTTTGTTTATATAGAATAGGCATGCGGTTTTTCTCGGTCTTGTGTATATCAAGCGCGTTTGTGGAATTGGATTTCTCTTGTGTTTTGGGATAACTCCGCCAAGGACGGTCCCAAGCCCGTCTGAGAAAGGAGGAGGGTTGGGCTTAGGGCTAGCAACCCTATCCCGTAAAACCTACGTTGTTACGGAAACAATGACAACAGATCCGTGGTTCGGTCATGTCTGCAGGATGGATCCGAGTTCGCATACGAAGGCTGCCATGCACTGGCATCCGCAAGGTAAACAAAAAAGGGGACGGCCCAAGAAAACTTGGCACAGAACGTTGGAACGCGAACTACATGCACAAGGATTCACGGTGCAGACGGCAACGGAAGCAGCGGCAGACCGGAACTACTGACGTGAAGTTGTCTTCGCCTCATGTGCCACCCGGCACGGAGAGGACTGAATGAATGAATGAATGAATGAATGAATGAATGAATGAATGAATGAATGAATGAATGAATGAATGTGTTTTGGGATTTGTTGATCAAACGATTAGTGTTGTACAGGTTTACCTCAGTGATGAATCGGGACACGATAAGTGTGTGAAACGCGGGGTGAGGAGGTCAAGGTCGGATCGAGTATTCCGAAGCCTGTGTAAAAAGCATGATGGACTTTGTAATAGGGAACGCGATTTGGTCTCGACTGCCCTTGACGCAGTCCTCTCCACCACTCACAGCATGATCTGTGTGTCCAAATGGGTCTGCTTTAACTCGAAAGTTTAGTGGTGAATGCTAATGAATTACGAATCGAAGCCAGCGCTTTGAGAAAGATTAGAGTCTGTTATACATGCTAGGTGTCCATCTAAGAAAACCTGCGATTTTACACCTTCATCTCTTTTGTGCAATCATAGAAAATCTCTCTAAGCTAGCCTGGAGGAAAAAGCATCAGAGTATGGTATCACCCTGGCACGTCTTTCGTTTCATGAGGTTTTTTAAAGAGGAATCATTTACTATGTAGTGGTAACAATTTTTCAGCCTTAAACCGTTCATACGTAAAAATCTATTAGCCACTGGAGGAACCCCCTCCCATCGAAAATAATGTGAATGGAATCAGCCACATCTGCAGAAAACAAAATAGCTCTACTCGTGTTAATGTAATCAACTGGTGTTGTTTTCGAAGTTGCGAGGGAGTTTAGATTTAGAGCTTGGTGATACAATTATAGAGTAGAATGGATTTGTTTTATTAGCGAACCATAACATTGTCAACTTGATCTAAATTCCGAAAAATTCAACGTCAATTTACAATATCATTGAAAGTGTTTAGACTGTTCAGCTAAATTGTAGCTTTGAGGCGGTTTTATTAATTTACGTTTATTCTTCGAATCTATTCACGAATAATTATAATAATATAATTTGAGTTAATCTCGCGCATTCACTAAGGTTTGCAGACAAATTCATGGTCTTTAGAACAAGTTAAAATCAACAGCGCATTTTTAATATTGTGGGGTACAAAGTGCTCCATCGATGAGCGCTAAGCACGAGTTATCGGATGCAGGATACTACTCTCGGGCACAACACAAGCGCAGTTATCGCCAAGAACACCGACGCCGATAATCGCGAATGCTATAATAATTCATCTTTCGGAAGGATTGCATTAGAACGTTTCCAGCGACAAAATGCAAAGTGCAAGAAGATGGATAACGCAATCGAACGATATACCATTCATCTAGGTCGAGACCTGTGTGGTAAGGGATGAAGTTGTGCCGGTTAGTACAAAATCAACTGACAAATCAGATCGAAGTGACAACCGGGAGAGAGACAACTTTCACGCCAATGTTTGGAGTACTTGATTGTTAACATAATATAGGCGTGTGTTATGTTATATATCTTGTACGTAATCGGCGTGCAACTCACGCCCTACAAACGAGTTTTGACCATCGTTACAAGCGCTGCGGGAGAGATTGTTCCTCCCGAATTGGACTGCTTAGTCATTCAAAAAGCTGTAGAACATGAATATTCATGCGATTGTGATGTACATCCATGGTCGACATCGACCGAAGGAAGCCAACAATCGGTTTTCTCATATGATGCAGGATTCATGTGTGAACGGGATATGAGGACATGATGGCTCAATTGAGAGGCAATCGAAATGTGTGTGTGAAACGCTGTGTTGAAGTGGTTAATGTTGAATCAAGTGACTTGAAGTCGCTGTTAATAACTTTAGAACAGGTCACGCGATTTAACCTCGAATGACCTGACGTATTCACTTCCGTCTTCCCCCACTCCTTACAATATGTATCCACATGATAATAATGTTATTAGCACAAGTTTCAAAAAAACAACATAGAATTTCTTGACTCATCATTCTAATAATCAATATCATTCGGATCAGAATTTTGTTGGGCGCTCGTATAGGAACATGTGATCCTCACACATTTGCAACAAAACGCAGATTACTACAGGAAACACTTTGGTGATCCCAAACGTTCGTTGAACCGGGTAAAATTTTAAGTTATCAATTTCACGAGCAATAGGAAGATGAATGTTAATCGTTTGTATCAACCAAGCAATGTTATGGAATTTGAACATGCTATCCGTAGGTGAAATCAAATATTAAGTATGGTAATTTTTTCACTGCCAACTTAAAATCTAATGGACATTCCGAGGATTGAGTCACTGTAACCGCCATCACAAGCACCAAGGTAACCACGAGCGAGCAATTATTTCCAAGACAAAGATTTTCTCTGTTGCTTCTGTGAAATAGTTAGTGTTTTGAAACTTGGCACGAGTATCGGCAGCTGAATCAGACACTTTTTCAACGCTTCAGGTAGCAAGGACAAACATATATGCTATACATTGGAGCCCCAGTCAGTGAACAGCGTTCATATCAAAGTGCTTGAACAATGCATCAAACTTTCTATTGGATTAAACAAGGTTATACTTGAATGCCACTGTTACATAGGGTTCGTACAAAGAACCACGATGTTCACACACAGAATCACATAGTGTTTCGTAGTCAAGGCGCTCTATGGATGACCAAAGTGATGTGTAAGTTCGGGGATGTGAGCAACACATCACTTTGCTCTATTGGATTAGTTTGGCTTCCATTATTGTTTGAAATGATTTAGATGAAATTGCGGCAAATAGACGAATCGGCTCAAAATTTCCCTTTTCTCTTCCCTGAGAAAATCATGGTTCCTATTGATCCTATAAAACTACTAAACACTTGCTAACATCTTGATACTCCTCTTAATTTTAAAATGACATATTATAGTAGTAGATGGATTAGAAAAGTTAAACGCCCATGTAGACAAACTTTTCTCAACTGAGCTCAGTAATCACCTCCTAATCTGGCTTTCTATTGAACGATCTAAAATACTGGTAATTTTGGGGACAGTGGCTGTGGTATCTGTCGAATAATCTCTGTTACGAGTGACCTCAGAGTAACGTTTGCTGCGATACCACGTTGATAGAATGCATTAGGTGTTTAAACGTGGTTTGAGGATGGGAAGAACAAACGTGGGCAGTCTTCCCCCCAACAATTTGCTCCTGTTAAGGTTTATAAAACAAGATATGTCATTCTAATTGATTTTAAAGGGATTCTGTTTACGTTTGTAGAGTGACACAATTAAAACATTTCAAAACTCAGCTGATTCCAGTTCAGTTCAACCCCACTGTCGGAAATCGGAATCTCTTGTGTTTACTTTTCCGCTCTCTGTCGGTTTTTACGCTCTGCTGCAAAAACGGGAATTTCGAGACAAAGGAATTATTCACCGAAAGTTGGCGTTTGGCGGACCGCTGTCCAAGCGGAATGTTTTCAGAGCATAAGTGCAATTAAGGAATATGTATAACCGTTGAGTGTATTATCGAAGACGCAGTCATCCACGCTCAATTTCAAGAACAGCATTCAGTCTCAGTTGGTTAGCATTTGGTATTGTTACCGTGCATCATATTTAATCACAATTGTGGGGATGCCTAAATACTGGTTAAACTGATGGTACAAAAGACGTTGATAAGGGAAAATTTGAGATTTACTCAATTACTCAGTTGATTAGAAACATGTGGTTCAATATTATGTTTCGTTAATACGAGCGACTGGTTCAAAGCAAAAGCCTCTGAGATGACTGCTGTTTTCGACGAGAAACCGTCAGCCTTCTTGAAGTTCAAAGGTAATAAAACTGATGAAAACTTACGACTTCTAAGAGCAGCTAAAGATAATGTCCAACAGACTGCAAGACGACATACAAATGACTATTGGACTTAAATTAGTCTCAGTGTACAAAAAGCTGCGAATACCGGAAATTTTCACGGTATATATGTTGGGATCAAGGGAGCCATTGGTCCAAACAGACTTAAAACGCCTCCCATTAAGTCTGTATCTGGTAACCCGATTGTTGACAAAACTCAACAGATGGGAAGATTAGTAGAGCACTTCTCCTCTCTCTACTCTAGGGACAGTACGGTTTTACCGCATGCACTTCAAAATGTTGGGTGGTTGCCAAACATTGAACATCTAGATACTCCCCATACTCTTGATGAGCTCAATAGGACAATCGACCGCTTAGCGAATGAGAATGCCCCTGTTGATGACGTCATTCCGCCCGATCTAATCAAATGTTGTAGCAAAGCATTATTACAGCCTATTCACCATTGGCTTCTTCAGTGCTGGCAGGAGGAGTGTCCCACAAGAGATGCGAGACACGAAGATCATCACGCTATTTGAGAATAATGGTGATTGAGGCGACTGCAACGATTACAGAAGAATCTCCCTTCTGAATGTTGTAGGCAAATTGATTTCTAGACTCTTAAAGATCCGGCTACAAGTTTTGGCTTACTCGAAATCTCGATATGGCTTCCGCCGGGAAAAATCAACCTTTGAAATTATCTTCTCCTTTAGACAACTTCAAAAAAAGTGTCGGGAACAGCGTATGCCATTATACGCTTTTTTTATTGAGTTAACAAAGGCATTCGACTACGTCAGCAGCGAGTGTCTTTTCGAAATACTTGATCTTATTGGCTGCTTCCGAAGACTGCTCAAGCTTGTTCCACTATGGCATGTAGGGTTTAGTCTATTTTAAATGTTTCATGCTCTTAACCTGAACCGGTTGAGAGCACAAACCAAGGTATGGGATGTGTAATCCGTGACCTGCTGATTTCCGACGATGCAGTCATTACTGCTTACTCCCAAGAACACCGCCAGTCCTTAATGAACATTTTCGTCGGAGATTGATAAGCGGATTGCAGAGCAGCTGTTATTTTTGTCCCAATTGAACTCTCGTGTTTGGGGTAACCGCAAGCTGACTGAAAAGACAAAGGTCAGCGTGTGTGTACTAAATCCTTTACTGTACGGCAGTGAAACCTGGACCATCCACGCAAGACACGAACGGTAGCTGGATGCTTTTCATCTACGAAGCTTCCGTCGTATCTTGAACATATCGTGAATGGGCAAAGTGAATATGCTGAAGTGCTTTCAAAAGCTGGACTATAAAGCATGTTCACGCTACTACGACAGCGCCGCCTTTGGTGGCTTGGTCACGTCTACAGAATAGAAAATCGTTGCATTCCAAAATATCTAATCAATGGTGAGATGCAATCAGGAAGTCGATCATTGGTCAGGTACAAAGACGTTGGAAAAAGAGATATGAAAGCTCTCAGCATTTACCCCGCGAGGTGGGGAGAAGCAGATACAGCTCTTGGCTGCTGAACGCAGATCACGCCGCCGGCGTGCAACTGACGCCCAACGACCGAGTTCTATATATCGTTGCAAGCGCTGCCGGAGAGATTGTTCCTCCGGATTCGGACTGTTTAGTCATTTGAAAATCGGTTCGAGATAAAAAAATACTGTGATTGTGATGTATATCTTTGCTCGACATCCACCGAAGGAGGCCAACAGTACCTATGCGAGCTAGTTGTGCAGGAGTCACCTTACTGCTGCTTGTGGTTAAGCATACTCTCGTTCACCACACGGATTCCATGTTCGCGAACGTTTTCCTACTTGCTATGCATTTAAACATGAGTATTGTGGTTCAGCCACTCATATACATGCTATAGTGTTGCACAAGATACCACCAATTGAAAAATTTTAATGGTGAATTTTAATGATGCCATTGTGAGCGCAGTCATCTCATTTATTAAATTAAATGTATATAGTACTCGTGAGTAACCCGCAATTGTAAATTTTCAAAATTCAATTTTGTTAAAATTAGTAGAGAAATTGATACTTTGTATCCTAACGAATATGGAGTTCTCCTAGTGACCCGTGCTCAAGTGCTTGAGAAATTTATATATACCCTGTTTATGTTGTTGCTATGTTCCAGCACACATACTAACAACTAGTTTCTTGCTTTTTCTCATCATTACATGGAGTTTCAGTTCGCATTTATGGCCTGTAGAATAGATAAGTATTTTATACTTTACCAAGGTTATTGTTAAATCTTTGTTGTGAAAAGAATCTCGGTATATACAGTAATGAATCGAAGTGGGATTTTTTGTGAGGTTTTTAAGACGCTTAACATTTCTTATGTGCTCACATCCGGCACATGCAATCCTATAATGAATGAAATCTGGATGTTTGGCTTTTTGTGGAGAGATTGTAAGATTACCTTGGCAGCAATGTGTTAACAGAGTTGTTTTTCGAATCCTCTGTTCAATCGAGGTCTTTAAAATGAACAATGCTGTTTTGGGGTCATACGCTCAAGACACAGAATTGACCAGCACATCCATTATTGAACAAGGGCTCCAATGAACAACATAAATCACAAACTATCCCTTCTTTGCTGTATATAGTTGTTGACAATAAAACGACCAGAAAATAGATGGCATATTGTACGTGTGATGGGTGTGAGCAACACCCTGTATTTGCCTTTTCTAAAAGTCATGAGAGCTTGATTAGAAATCGCATTTTAATTTTGTATTTCAACGCTGTGGTTAGTTGTTGCAACCCGTTTTATCACTTGTTACAATTTCTAAATTTGTTTAGCACTTTACCACTAGATCAAGACTCGAAAAACCACATCTTAGTATCTTAACCCGATGATGGAAAATAACCTAAAACCTGTTGTGATGTTAAATGCGAGGGGTAATTTATGGTATCACAAATGGTCTGATTCAGGAAGCGATTCAAATCTATTTTTCTCTCGAGATCTAGCGTGCGTCATCATTTTTTGAATATTTCAATTCATAACCCTGAAAAAATACTTTAATTTAATCAAATTTGATTTATGTTACAAACTTAAACTCAGCAGAAACCACTGAAGTATATTCGTATTTGGCTTTTAATTTCACTGATATTTTTCAGTCGATCATCAGAGAGCATTTCGTTTAACACTTTATATCATTTGGATTGAACTCAAAATGCGGCTGCCCAGTCCAAATTTTATTTCGTTGTCACTTTAAGCATAAATTTGACGTGGCAGTGAATTTGTTCTCTGTATTTGTGACTACTCATGAGTACTAAGTCACTCGAAATATTCATAAAACATTTCCGCGGACAATATTCCATTTTGCATCAGGCGCCCTTAGTTTGTTTGCATGTCGTATCCATTTTTCTTCGCAGCAAACGTGACCCATGATCTTGCTAACGTTCCCTGGGTTCCATCAGATTTTATCAACACGGTAATCCTTGTCGAGGACGTTTTGTCCGACCATGAATTTCCCGGGTTCTGCACCATGATATATGTTGCATTGGGCTTCCATTTGAGGTTTTATCGCCATACACCACTTTGTTTGGTCGCATGACATCGAAGATTGTTCTTCGTATTTGCCTAAGCATGACTTCCGCAGGTTATATGGCTCCAGGTACGTTAGAGTTTGGTGTGATACGGTGGAACATCAAGAAATTCTGCAGAAATTCTTCCGTATTCCATTCCCCTGCTGCTTTGAGCATTCATCGCTTGAAGGTGTCCACAAACCTCTTCACCTGTCCTTTTAATTGTGGATGGTATGGAGGTGTGCGAATGTGCTTCATTCCATGCTGTCGGCAAAATGAGTCGAACTTAATGGACGTGAATTGTCTTCCATTATCGGTCACCAATGCCTTTGGATAACCAAATTGGGAGAACGTTTCTTGCGGCTTCCTAATTGTTGTCCGAGTTGTTGTGTTCAGGTGAGGGGAAGATCTATGGCCATCTGCTATGTGAGTCCACCAGTAGGAAATAAGATGTTCCGTTCACTGGGCCCGTGAAATCCAAGTGAATTCTTGACCAGGTTTCAGTGGGAGTATGTCATGAGTGCAGTTCACAATTTGTCGGTGTTTTCAAAGCTGATGGACATTTAGAACACGAGAGAACCAGGTTTTTACTGTAAGAATCCATAAGAGGCCAGTACACGAAGCTGCGGGCTAGCGCCTTCATACAGGGCATTCCGAGATGACTTGCGTGGAATTGTTTGAGAACGGCCGAACAGAATTCTTTTGGAATTACCACTCTATCCGTAAACATGAGACACTCATCCATGATTAAAAGGGAATGCTGACACTTTCGGAATTGTTGTACTTTCAAGTCTTGCACAGCTTCCGGCCATCTGGATTTATGAGATTCAAATACCTTTTGGAGTACGGGGTCTTCTAATGTTGCCTCTCGAATTTGGTCAAATGTTATCGTTAGCTTCGTCGTGGTGGAGAGCAAACAGCTGACCTCAGCATTCAGAGTTGTTTAGGCCACCGTGTCTTTTTCTATAATGTTTTCTGTTATCAGTCTTGAGGGTGCATTGGCTTGTCCGACTTTCCCGCTGGAGATGTACTTTATTATGAATTTATTGCCCAACAGGATGGTTGACCGTCATTGTATCCTGTTTGCTGTGTAGATAGGAATGCCTTTCTTGATGCAAAAATGGAAAGTAACGGTATATGATCCGTCAGAAGTGTGAATTTCCGGCCATATAGCAACTTATGAAATTTCTCGACCGCGAAGATGATGGTAAGCGCCTCTTTCTCGATTTGACTGTAACTCCGTTCAGCTGTTGTGAGTGACCGTGCTATGTGATCAATGGCTTTTTCGGTTCCATCCTTGAAGACATGCGAGATAACTGCACCGATTCCGTATCTAAAAGTGCCCAAGGCTAGAACGATTGCAGCTTTGGGTCGTAATATGTCAGTAAAAGTTCTGAGGTCAGCATCGGTTTTACCTTCTCGAAAGCATTTTGGGTCTCTTCAGACAATATCCAAGGGATATCCTTCTTCATTATGTCATTGATAGGATATCATGTGGTGGTGGCGTCTTCTGAATTGCATCAATGTTTGATGGGTCCGGCCGTCGACCATAACGATCAATGATAAATTCAACATATCATATAGATTCAATGAAAAATTCACATTTTTCGGCCCGTAAACGAAAGCCATATTCGTTTACGCGTTTGAGGACTTCCTCAAAGTCAGCTTTGCTGAAGTTTTCCAACAATATCCAAGGCCATCTTGGAAGACTTTCGGAAATTTGAGCTGAATCTGCTTTACCCAGTCATCTGTCGATTGTTTCACAGCATTGCACACACTGTTCAGTGGAAAATCAAGCAACCACAAATTTTCAGGCCAATCCCGACCAAAGAGATTCAAGTTTGGATGTTTTGACACGTTACAAACACCTTGAATTTGTGTCTTTAAAGGCAAAACAGCAGGCTATCTGGCCCAAGATATTTAACCTTCCTACAGATGCGCTGCGAGCAACATGACTGACGGGATTGCTGCTGGTTTGCCAACCGATCTCTAAGTGTTTTCCGATATCATAGTGATGTCGGAGGCCGTGTCAACTTGAAAACTGTTTGGTGTGCCATTTTGAGTTACAGTAAGATAAATCCATCGATTTCTGACATCCCCGTGGAAGGTTGTGAAGGCGGGATATGACTGATAATTATTGTTATAGAAATGATCGAACACAGATTTCTGATTAAAATAGTTCGCTTGGCAGTAATTTTATTTATGCCCCTTTCTGTTGCACCTACGGCATCGGTGTTTCTTGAATGGGCAATGACACACAAAATGCCATTCGCCACATTGCCAACACTTGGGTGGGGGCTTGGCGTCTTGATCGCGTCGTTGACCAATCTGGCTGCTGCTTCGGTGCTTGACGGCTAAAACCACCGGCTCGTTCTGGCAGGGTTTTTATTCGACCAATGCAGTACCGCGCTTCAAATTTAGCGGTCTCTGGCATTCCGTTGTGATTCACATCATGTTGATGTTCAGGTCGTGATCAAGCCTCGACAGTTTCATGCGAATGTATTGGTCTTTTTCTAATGCAAACCACAAGCGAAATTGGTCTTCAGTCATATCTTTGAACTTGAACCGTTCACATGCTCTATTAACTTTCCCTGCATACGTCACAAAAACGTCTCAATACTCCTTGACCAATTTCATGCAATTATATTGCCTATTAAACAAAGAAGACAGTTCACAAAAAATTTCCTCTAAAAATTGTACAATCTGATCAAAAGTAAATGAACTTGAGGATTTCGGCAAAATGAACTTGATAGACTTCTCATGTTCCAAGATGCCCAGGTTTCTCAGCAGCAGTCTCGTTTTTCCGCCATCATCAGTGTTGTTGAATTCGGATTGGAAAATATCCTTGAAACGCGTGAATTAAGATTCGACGGTAAAACCGCTTTATCGGGCGTAATTTAATTTTGGGATACTGTTGATGATTGCATCCACCGCTGGGTTTTGTACATCCGTCTTCATGTCTTCGGATTTGACACTCAGATTTTTCAAAAGAGTCTGCATCAAACGGGCTTGAGTTTCTTCAAATTAGCGTTGCTGTTGCTAAAGTATTGAGTTCAATTCTTCTGCTGTGATTGCCAGTTCGTTTTGCTGGGTTCTTTTATTCCCGTCGCCAAATTGTTATGATGGTTTTATCGTCGATGTTGCAGCAGAGACGGTCGTTGCGTTCTATCAATCTATGCGTTGTTCATAACCTAAAATTCAGGAAAACAGAACAAGGCTGAAATGGAACGTTGATCGGGAGTCCAAGTTCCAAATGCCCAGTGTGTGCGTTTTGACCGTGGACACGGTTTGTATTTATATAGCAACAACAGAGTGAACGTTTGATGGTACACCATAATCGTGGGAAAGTGCATAATGGGAACGGCGGAAGTTGGTTGTCATGGCCGAGTCAGACAATCTGAATTTAGTGAAGATGAGATTTGTTGTCAAGGTGCAACATGGCTTACCCAACTGCAATCTCTCTTCGTTGCGAACTTTGGTCGATCAGGTAATCCAGCTTGTTGTATTCGTTAGGAGGGTGCCCTCCTAGCACTAGTTTTACGAGCAAACCTAATTAGCTGCACCCGTGGTCATTTCAAAACATGCAGTCTTTCAATTACCACATGTGCAAAATATTACAGTTTCAAAATCCTTTCCCCTTCCCATACGCACTTGGCAGTCAAATACTTGGGTGGAGTACATCAAAGAAATATCTTCGTATCTGCGTATGCGGAGTTTTGAAAAACAGTCTGCAGTGCGAGACCGTCTATATGCGTGTATGCATCATACTCGTCTTAGTCAGACGAATTTTAGGACATTTCTCGTCGCCCTATTTGGTAAACGTTTTCACATACATATACACCTCGTCGTGGAATAAGCAGCACAAGATTGGTCAATTTAGTTGGAAAAAGACATCTCGCTGCTCTAGAGAATTGATTGTAAGGCAACAAAAGTGGTTACCGGATTGTATAACCTAACCTTTGAGCAGCGGTTTTATATACTCGGATTGAGTACTCTCGAGCACATGTGCATAAGAGGTGACCTTATTTGGACACACCAAAGGATCCATAGGGTTTACCACCCCATTTTGCACCTATTCAAAAATGGTTCTAGTCTCCCGAGATACAGTCATGATCTTACACTCCAAGTAACGCATTCCAGTTGAAACTGTCGCCATTAGAGACTTTTTTAAATGGAAGCTTATCCCCAAATCCCCTCTGATCAAGACAAACCCGTACCCATTCTGTTTCAATTCGAAGAAGTTGCCTACTAGTCAAACATAAGTAGTAATATCGTCAAAATTACCCAGCAATATTTGATCGCAACGGTAATCTAGAATGTCTGGGCGATTCTACAGTTGGATAATGCAATACTTTCCAATGTATATCTAACCAAGATTCTCGATTCCATGACATGAAATATGAGGAATAAGGTTTAATTTAACGAAATACAATGATTTGAGTTTATTGCATGCAAATCTTTTTTGAAAATTTCTTGGCAAGCGAGCATGGAAAAGAAGCTTACATGGCAAATCACTAAAACCTTTTTGCATAGGTTGATGCAGCATTTCTGGATCCGTGAAGATAACCATATCTTCTTTTATTTTGGGTAGTCGCAGTTGCTGCTGAAGCGTTCACTTGCGACTAAGAAAATTAAAGTTCCCCCGATTACTTATAATGAACGTTACTTTGCCCAATCACGGGGAGATATGTTCTGAATATAATTCAAATAAACAATTCTGCCAAACAGATCAGGCCAAACTGGAACCATATACACGTTGGATTGCTGTATATAGGTGACCACGCTCATTTTGTTTAAGTAAAGCCGACATCAAGGAAGCTTGCATGATAATAAATTCAGGTTAATATACGACGTGTGGGTTCAGTTTGAGCGAACATGACAAGCCTAGATAAATTTTAGGCATTGTTTGACTTTATACAATCGGTGATTAAGGTTGTAACAAGCTAAAAAGGGACATTAGCCACAACAAGTATAGAAAATAGTTTTGGATAAATAGGTGTCAAATTTTTGTTTAAATACTTCCTTAAATTTTGCATTCATATGACGAATTCTATCGCAAAAAGTCAAATTCATGAAAAATATTAACAATAGATTAATTTAGAAGTAGAATGTTTTTGTTGTTGTCGGCCTCCTTCGTACGATATCGACCATGGATGTACATGATAAGCGCATTATGGTTTCATGCTGCACAGTGTTTCGAATGACTAAACATTCCGATTCGGGAGGAACAATCTCTCCCGTAGCGCTCGCAACCATAGGCAGTACTCGTTCGATTGGCGTCAGTTGCACGCCGGTAGCGTTATTCGCCTTCAGCAGCTAAGAGCTGTATCTGCTTCTCCTCATCTTGCAGACGACGCTTTCCAGAGTGAGTGGTCCAGAGCAAGTTTTTTCAAACTCGTGGGGTCAACGCCAAGAGCTTTCATTTGTTTTTTCAAACGTCTTTGTACCGCAAGTCCGGTCGACATCTTGAATTTAACTCACTGTAGACGTGACCAGGCCAACGTGGACGGCGCTGCCTTAGCAGAATAAACACACTCTTTAGACCAGCTTTAGAAAGCACTTCAGCATTCCATACTTTGTCCACCCACGATATGTTCAAGATGAACAAAACATATAAGTGAACTCTCGTCTTGCAGCTTGCTCAGCAACGGTATATATATTCAAGCAAATGGGCGGTATTTATTATGATTTTATCGGGGTCAAATACTTTTGTGTTATGTTATTTCTTGCGATTAAGTGCAAGAAGAATCTGTATATTCTTTTAGAAATAGAGTGACACAACTTCAGCCATTTGAGTCAGAGCTTCGTGTGTGCACATTTTTATCTTTACAAATAAATTAAATGAGATTGAATAATTAAACCGGAAGGGGTGGCGTTTTAACTCAACAGATTTTGTTGATAATTTAAACTATTATTCATGCAGACGCAACTCAAGACAACAAGGTCCGCTATACCAATTAGAACTCCAGGTCGCTAATGACTCTAAACATTTGCAACTTAGTAGTTTAAAAATCCGCCTGAATTCCATATAACGCAATCTGCTAGAAATTTTTAATGATTTCTACGCTTATTATACGCTCCAGAACCGCTGAAAATGAAAATAGCTGTATCCGTTTCGCTAGGCAGTTGACTGTTACTAAGACATATTCTTGTTAATTTATAGCTAATGGTTTAGGCTGCTACGTACGGAATCGTTTCATCTGCGTTCAGCAACGTATTCATATTCACTTCCCATATGCACCACGCCACCACCAGTACCTGCAACTGTTCTGGCTGAATATTCGATTCTTGTACCCATTCCATATTTCCAGAGGTTAATATCCCAGCGTATAATTACGCTAACAGGAGAACAGTCGTAACCTAATTATGTTAAAGGATGAAAGATTTACAGAGGGTTAGAACAGGGCTCAAATTAAAACCCATTGTTGATGGATTGTCAAATTATTTTCCGGTTAACTTCAATCGAAAAGAAATTTAGTATTAACGTGAAGCTGATAATTTTGATTATGTTTGATGAGTTATGTTCTCAGTCGCTAATAGGTTAACCACGAAGCAGACATTTATTGAGCCTGGTGAAATTCTTGATATTTTAATCCAAAAAATTCTGATTTACATACATTTTCTCCATCTCACACGTGGATTTACCCCATCTACATATATGTGGTTTAAACGCTCAACTTGTTTAGTTTCATCCGCTTTTGCTTTTATTTTTTATATTTTTCGGTGCTTCCTCGAATCCTTGAGATCTGTGACTTATCTACCGCATTAGATATGCTTATAACATTCAACGCCGCGGCGTAATTCAAATGTTAATAATAAATACATCACGCGCATTAGAAATAATACGATTAAAGCTTTTCACAAAGTTCTGTTTATTTGATTCCATGATTCGTGCCGAAAATGTATTGAAATTCAAGAACAGCTAAATCGTCCAGGCTGTTTGATGATCGTAGTCAATATTCTTGAAAGTTGTGTTCTGAAATAAGGATTAGTTTATTAGTGGTTGGTGGGTGTGCAATTTTTGAACGACTGAAATTTCACCCTCAATTATAGCAGGGTTTGCAGTCTAGGGTGGTTAATGTTCATCAGATTTGGTGAACAATCCTTCGATCTATAAAACAGGAAACATTAAAAACACATGTCAGAAGCAATAGGAGATTTGGGATTCGACGTACAACGCAGTACACTAAGGCGAGCAATCTGTTTTTGAGGTTTGTTTACAGTTGCAGAAAGGCACTTGTCGTAACAAGCGAAGTAAAATATTATTTCAATATTGTGTGTCTGGTTGAGGTATCTAAGCGAATATAACAAGTTGAATTCTGGTGCTCATATATCTGTGAACATTACGTCGCAACAAAAGGAGAGATGCGAGAATTCATAATAAATGAGTGGCATACTAAATTCATAAAAAGTGCGAAACTGGAAAAGTTTGAAAACTTTTTTGAGTTTTTACTGCACGTTCGAAAAAGCAGAAGGTACTTGCACGTAGAATCGAGGAACACGCAGTAAGAAAATAGCAAAGCTGTAACGATGAATTTGCGGTTGTTCCATAAAAAATCACATCTTTATTGTTCTTACTACGAAGCTAGTGGTGTTCGAACATAAATGAGTTAACACTAATATTTACAATGCTAAACTGTACTTAGTTTCACGTTTATTTTTCCAATTCTTCATGAAGGATAGTACCCTGAATGTGCATTAAATAGAATATCTTTATGGGCAAACCTTTTAAGGAAAAAGCCGCCACAAGTTGAGTTCCGTTTCGAGAATAATTAACACGAGATTCAACTGTCTAGACTTTGGTCGACATCGCCCAAAGAGATCAACAGTCAGACTTCTGATAATCTCCACCTTGTGTAGACGATATCACTTCACTTGTTACTCACACAATGAAGCCGAATCTCATCACGAATAGTGAATCACTGACACCTTAATGATCACAACACGGACTGAACTGTCATCAAGATCTGCTACTTGGCCACGATATATTATCGCTGGAACAAGATTGAACAAATGTGAAATCATTTATTCTGAATTATGTCTTGCTAGTGTTAGTTATATGACGCATTCCACGTGAGTTGTTAGTACGCTTGAGCTCTTGTGCAATTTATTTCCAGAGCCTCTTCTTCCAGATTGAATATTTCTCAAATTATTATACAGCATCATGGAGCTATGATTTTGTGGAATTTTTACATTTCAACGTACAACATTCTCGTACGATAATGTTAATGCCGCTGCTTTTTAATTTGTCATCACAACAATTTTAACATTTTAGCATTCTTAAACTTTGGCAGTGGCATTAACTAACTGATCTAGATTATTTAGAGATCGCAACGCTCATATTCTTTGTGCTTGGATCTTATGGCTAGCTTCGTTCTTGAAAATATTCGAGGCCGATCGGGAGTCAATAATCATGAAAATAAAGTTTGCAATGAATCGGTTATAGCAAGGTTTTGGTAACGTTTCGCTTCTGAACACAGATAATTCGTCAGACCAAGGGTGTCGGTACGAACAGTGTTCAGGTTTAAATGGAATTTTCTTGACCAATCCTGAGTTTGCTAAGATAGACGCCATTTAAACCTGAACACTGTTCGTACCAACACCCTTGGTCTGACGAAGCTTTTGTGTTCAGAAGCGAAACGTTACCAAAAACTTGCTATAACCGACTTATTTTCATGATTATAGCTTCGTTCTGTTTTCACTGAAGTCCACGATAAAATCGCTGGCTGAAGGTTCGGCAGAATCCATCTGATTCAAATCCAAAGGTCACACAGCAAAAGACCTCAAAAATCTCAGTGTGATCTGTACCAACATACAGGAATCCAGCGAGACATTTTTTACGAATAGACAGAGACACAACCTAGAACAATGGTCCCACCTCTGTACGATGTTGGGTTCGGAAACCATGATACCTACTGGTTCGTCACCCAAACTCCCCGCATTTCGGTGAACCACGTCTACTGAAAATAACACAAAGCAATTAGAAGGATATGGAAACTGTTCTTTTAAATTCTTACTTGTTACGTGAGTGTTATGCTTGTGTATGCTGCTAGCTCAGCCGTAACTAAGAGAAAAGCACAACCGTACTTGAACTCGTCTACGGCCCGAATGAACGAATGAATATCAAAATGTCTATACAGTAAACGATATTAACATTATGCGTTCACAATCAATATTGATTGATGAATAATCGATGCAAGATTAATTATCAATGTGTCGCATACGATGCGACGCACCCTCGCTGCTTCGCAGTAATGAGTTTCCCGAGTGCAATACTCGAGTCTACGCCGACATACCCTGGTGGGAATAAAACGAACGTCTCAATTTTCGTAAGAAAAGCAACGAGCGTAGTTTTATCCTTCGAGGCGTTCCAGAAGTTGCTAATACGACGGAGGCTGTTAAACAACATGACTAAAAACAGTGGCTCTACATCGCAGAAATGATAGGAGCGAGGGAGTGTGTTGTTCTGTGTACCTTCAAGATACTCGGGTCATCAACAAAGGTGATGGACCACCTCCCTTGAAACTCACTTTTCTAACTAGTACAATGACAGACTTCGTCAAACATACTTGAGGACTTCACAGGAAAAATATCCCTAGTGACATCAGACTAAGCACATTTAAGGCAGTCTCAGAAACCCAAACTGAAGCATTGTCGTGCAATTACACTGAAAACTAAAACTCAGAAGACATTTCAGAAAACCACAAAGGTCCGGCTCTCAGGGGTTGGACTAATAAACACCATCCCCATATCATTGCTACATACCAAAGCCGGTATTATCTGTTTATACACAAATACGCAATGTTTTCGGAACATAATAGCCGAATAAACTCATTTCAGCAATCAGTTTTCTGCTGACATTATCGCTGTAACCGAGACGTAGTTTCATGATCAGGTTAATGATTTCAATGAATTGTAATTCACGACCTGATCCTGCTTCGGCGGGACCGCTCAAAACAGGTGGTGGAGTAGCTGTGTATTTCCATGTGCATTTTCACTGCACTATGGTTTTTGATACATGATTTGAGCTGGTGGATACCATGTGGTGTAGATTGCGCCGTAATTGGAAGAGAACTGCATCATTAGCGTAATTTACCTCTCAACAACCTCATCTGACGCATACAACGAAATGTTGCTAGAAATAACGCATAACGCCGGAAATCTGAGAGGAACACAACTACTCTTATTGGGTGATTTCAACTTTCCACAGCTTTACAACAAAAAATTGCACCAGCCGTAATCACTTGAGTACAAATTCCGCGAGATGATTAATCTCATTCCCTTTACAGCCCAGTAAATTCATTCACTCGACAGAGAGGCCTCGGCGAATCTTCAATCATACATTTGATTCTCACATCCGAAGCAACAGCATTTGAGACAGTGCAGTGCCATAGTCCTCTAGGGCTAAGTGACGACCTCGTGTTGTTCTTCGAATTCGTGTGCAGCGCCAGGAGGACATCTAATGACGCCAAACTCATCAGAAGAGTCTATTACGTTGGCCTTCACGAAGCTTGTAAGATGCTAGAAGAGAGGCGTCTCGATCTTACGAATGCAGAAACTCACTGTTCCAGCCGTTTAAGCTGCATCGGTATCAAAATAGACGAAAGCTCAGCCTATACTCCGAAAACAAAAGCTATAACATTTTGTCTCAAACTACGCCACCGCACTAGAAAGTGGATAGCTATGCGAAATTCGGCATTGGCACTGGGAACATTTTCGAAATGTCCGAAACAAGGTGGTGTCTTTAATATCACCATTGGATGCTGATAGACCAGATGGAACGAAATCTGAGGATACTCTACACGGTCGTAAACAAAGCGACTAAGGTTAAACCGGGAGATTTTCCTATTTATATAGCAGATGGATTGACAAATAATATCAGGGATACAGCTGATGCCCTAGCAACATTTTATGCACAAGTCTCTTGTCCAAAGGATGTGTCCCTGCAAACACCTTTTCCACGTTTAATAGAGGTGGAAGGCTTAAGTGATTCTGATGTGTATCCTACGGTTGTGCGAAAGCATCTACGCAGGCTAATCGCTACAAAATCCCCGGGGAAAGACGAATAACGCTTGCTATTCTGAAGTCCTGTGAGCTGGAGCTTTGCGCCCCAATATGTGAATTATTTAAGCACATGCTAAATACGGGAACCGTGCTAGCTGACTAAAAAACCAGAGTTATTACACTAATCTAGAACGGTCGCGGTCGTTCGGATCCAGGCCAAGTATCGCCCTTTGACGCTCCTTTCAGTGGTTTCTAAGGTATTGGAATGCTTGGTTTGTGAAAGTCGTATCAGGCACCTTGAAAGCTATAAAATTCTATCTCAGACACAACATGGATTTAGAAAAAACTCACTCATGCTTGTCTAACTTGCTCATAACTTTAAACGACTGGACGCTAGCAATGGAAAGTAAATCATTGGAATCTCCCGAAGGAATTCAGAATGAGTAACCACAGACTATCTACACCGAAACCGCCTAATGAACCACTGCTTCTACAATCAGACGAGACTCCGATTAGAAACACTGTGGCTTCTCGATAGGATTTATCATAAGGCAACTAAAATTTAATCGTCCATTTGGGGTCCCACCCACTTAGACACCTCTTTAATATTGGTTAAAATCTCCCGACCGGCTGTCACAACCTAACCCTTCAAATACCACATTCCTGGTTAAACTGTTGCCACAAATATTACGCACTCCGTGTATGCTTCTTGCGGAACAGCTTACCGCCAGAAATCGTTTCCTCATCAAACGAAATGATCTTCAAACAAATGTTACATTCTTTTATGTTGAATAATACTGTGTTGGCCCCGGTTTACCGAAATCCCTCCGTGATTCCTTCTTACACCACATAATTGGAAAAACATATTAACCAAACATATTTCCCGTAGAAATGTAATCGTTTGTGTCACAATTGGTATTACCTGTTTTCCTTCTTTGAAGCACATAGACGCAAACCATAAAGTAACGATTTGTTTAGCTCTTATACGTATATCCTATGGTAATGTTCCGCTATTTGAATCTTGAATCTGTGCGCACCATCAAATAGATGATGAACGCTGAGCAACTATACATCCGAGCCTTTGATGTTGCCACAGTCAACCTAACGATGTTCCATTTGTGTCGTTCCGCATCATCTGCGTAATTGAATTGCTGCCTACTTCGCAGACGGTCGTTAATACACTTTCACAAATGTTAAACCCTTTGGATTGATCCTGATCTTGGTAACCTGTTGGGTGAAATACTTTCACTGTTATACTGTTCTGTTCTCGTGATTGAATCTTTCCGGTTTACTTCTGTTACTAATATTCAATACCCCGACGATGTTGCCGTTGAATTTGGATTTAATGGTAATGTCAACCATTTGGAATTCGAATCACTGATTACAGTTATTGATCAGTATTTATGCTAGCTTGGCTTATACAGATGCATATGGTGCATATGGCTGCAGAGAAATTGTAAATTTTATATCCTGCCCTGTTTCAATCAATTCGGAAGGCAAATTTCATACTATACTTTCGAAAGCATTTGAAATTATTAACCAAGAGCAATTGTAGAAAGATTAGTGTAAATATATTGAGTTTCATACGCTCGTATGAACTTTCCAACGCAGTTAATCAATCAACATAGTATTGAATAAACCATGTTCTCTTGTATTTTGGTAAATACTCAAATACGGAATGTCAATTACTTTACATTTCTATCCTATTGTGGAATGTAAAAGTGTGGAACCAAACTTCGTGAAGCCCATAATGCATAGAGATTTCAAAATTTGAGGTTCCATCACATTCCAGTCTGCTGCGCCCTCTTAGTGCATTCAATAGGATTGATGCATCAAACATATCGGCTTCAAATACATGTGTTCTGGTTCTTGCGTGAGCTGCGGTAACATCACGTGAACACGATCAGGGAGCAGCATGAAGTATCTTCGACAGCGTCTGTTAATCAATAATTGTTGCATTGCTTCAACCTGTTTGTAAAATGATCTAGATCGTATGGTAGGCGTCGCTGTTTAACTCTTGAATTTGGTCACATGACTTGACGCTAGATTTGGATCTAATGCTAATAATCATGGTGATACTGTTCCAAAAATCTTACATTCATTAGTGTGATTCCTCCACATGCGCGTACATATAAAAGCAGTTTTTGTGCCGTTTTACTCTCATCATTTAGGGATGGTAGAGTGTAGAATCTTTGAAACAGGTACGAAAAGTATGTAGTTTCAATCTAATAAACGCTAAGATTGCTGAAACAAACAGTTCACCTCATTAATTTTACGACATACATACAGATTTTTATATGGCATCGATTTTCATACAAGCCGTGATTCGTGATTCGCCACACCTTGACAAACCATGATTGTTTAAATTATCCGTACACAATGAAAGAGATCTAGAAGAAATATTGCTAAACGTGTACATGCTACCAAGTAGCTCAGAAACACCCTGCCGTGTCTATCTCGCTATTTCATTGTGCGAGAGAAACGACACAACCGCTGATCGTGGAAACCATTTCTCCCGTAGTCTTGTCTTACCTGGGATTCCAGTAATCATTGGTGTTTCTTCCACTCGCGAACGCGCTAGCCACGACCGTAGCCAGTGAAGATTCCAGGCAGAAATTATGAACATTTCCGAGGAAGTTTCGGTCGATACTCTTCGTTTGCCACGATCTCCGAAATACAATAGAGTGGGTCCAAGTCCGAATTAGGATTGACTTCCTCCACTTTTTCTATTATGAGCGACTCTCAAATGTTTAATTTTGTTACACGAACTTGCAGACAATATAAAATGTTGAATACAACAATGTCTCATCACGCACATCTGTTGCGCATGCGATCTAGCCATACAAAAATAATTAATATCTACACCCAATAGTTAATAATGTCAAAGCCCCACTGTCCAATGCTGTTTGCTCTGAGTGGTTCATTAATCGAATATTATTGTATCACACATAGGTATATTTCATTAGTAAATTAAAATTAATATCGCTGATATACAAGAAAACAGCTCATACTACTGAAACTTTCCTATCGAATTCCGATCGAAGATTCGATTTATGTATTTACTACATCGTGCATTCCTCTGGTTGTGTCACACAGCCATAAATCTTGAACACGAATTATCTCTTGAACTCACTCACTACTTCGGTTCAAATAGCTCTGTAACCTTGCCGTTAGATTGTAAGTGGCATTTCAGTGCGGCTGGGCTGTTGACTCGGAGTCACTTTGTGATTCTATATTCGATGTACCAACCTTTTCTGACAATGGATTCAAAATCGAGCAATCACTTGTCGTTTACTTGTGGTGAGCGATTTAGACTGTTAAAAATAAAATGGGTTTCAAAACATTCGCGGGAAGGTATGCTACTGACTGGGGCAATCGCGATTTCAACTGAAATATTGTTTAGCAGGAATCTCTGGTGAATATAGACAAACACACCATCAATGTAAGTATTATGCCGATAACACCTAGTGATGCTTTATTGTCATACAATCACAAGCCAAGCTGTAATCGAAGATTTGCCATCTATTATATGCGAAATTTGCGAACCGATAATCTTTACTCGGAGATGAATTGAAGAGCCTGTATATTCAAGTACTAGTGGGCTTATTTTTGTTATGTCTAAAAGCAATAAACTTTACAGGAAAGCCAGTCTAACTGATAAATACAACCATGATAAGCCATTGTGAACAAATTTCGCGTTGACTCAGGATAGAATGGGATATTCGTTTCTCATTGAGGTTAAACGTTTTCAACATAACACGAGAAAATAGCTTACTTGGAATGGAAAATCGAATGACGCCGTAGCATTTTAAGCAGTACCTATTGGGATGTTGGTATGTTAGATACCGGAGGGATTGATTTCTGGTGCTCTGTTCATTAAATAAACATTATTTTGACTGTTACGCCTTAACTTGTACTTCCATTTAGCAACCAGGAGATGATAGACGAAAATTTATCTGTCTAGATTTGTGCTCTGGCATCTTACATGCATCACGGAAAACTGATCCCGAGGCATACGTGACAGATTTGTTTCTACGTAATCAAGTCCATCGACACTTACTCTGTCACTGGTGAAATCATGTCCTTTCGGCTTTTCGATTTTACTTTTAGTAGACAACCAACGCAAGGCATACGCGTGTGATAATGTTTGGGATTGCAGCAAAATAAATGTGGTTAAAATTCGCTCCAGCCAATCTTAACTCCTCTGATATTCTTTTCACGCCCCCTACCATTTGTCTTATTTTTCAACTTTGACGCTAGTTGATCAAATATTTCTCTATGATCGTGCGAACGAAACAAAGTGCGTATTAAAGTTGTATATATGGTATGGATAAATAAGCATGTTTGTTCTTGCTGTGTGTATTATCATCTATAAGGATTTGTCAAGTGAGCTTACTATAGTGAGGGATTTTTTGTGCTATTTATACAGATCAATGTTCTAGGAGTTCCTCCGCTACTTCAAAGTTGACACAAATGAAGTTATTGTAGAGTAGTAATCTAGTCGCGAAAACTAATGACGTAGTATTAACGAGCAAATAGTTTTTCATTTACCACTATACCTAAACACGCCAATAGCGTTATTCTATTATCTATTTACTGTTCAACTGTTCCAATCAAATTCTTCTCCTACTTAAAACTGAGGTATTCATGATTTATCTCCGTTCAAAATTTAGTAATTGGTTTCCTAATCAGATTGCGATAAAGCAGTGATTGTGAAAATGGGCCTTAAGATTTATCGATTCGTAATTTGATCTGGTAACTCTGCCGGTTTTTTACTATTGCTTACATTTACTTCATCTAAAGGTGAAAATTCAAGGAGCTAAAATTAGTTGTGATTGGTAATGCGACACAATATAAAGCTATAATGAAAAAATATTGTTTGCTTCGTTGGTCCTATCCTAAACTTTCGATGGCATTAAAATTGAAACCGGGGTTCAATGAGGTTTAATGAACCTAATCTCACTGTGTTCACCTGACGACAGCAAACAGACGGTAACCAGTTGAGGTTTGTACGTGAAAGGGATATGAGCACACCTTAAACTAGAATGAACCTGGCATGTTGGGTTTGTAAGAAACCCGCTCGACACTGCAGACATACATCGCAACTTGAAGAGGTCCTTTGACCTCATGTGTTTCGTTTTCAATTCTCGCCATTCTCGCCTTTGTGACCTGAATCATGCACGCATGAAAACGGTTGCTTTGGCTTGTTGACCTTAAAACTAGAAGCTTTTAAAGAATCTTTGTTTTCAGGCCAGGCAGACACGGGCAAGGACAGCCTTTGGAGAAACTGTTTTCGTCCACCCAGTGGGAGTTTGCAGACAGTTCTGCTATCGCGCAAACGTGCGGTCGCGCGGTTTGCCACATCTGGCAAACAAGCCAGTCTACCTTTCCTCGTGAATGTCCCATGATTGTGCGTCGTTCTAACGCTCCGCTCGCAGGCTCACACACCAACGTGAATATGGTCTATGCAAAGCAAAGACCTATCGATTGGCGGACCCAATCACTGGTTAGACTGAAAGAAAGCAGCAATACTGATGCTGCTACTGCTACTAGGCGCAGCAGTAACCACCACTTGTGTTCAGGCCATTCAGCCAAGCACGTGCGATGGGTCGTTTGCGTGTTCGTGCGGGTAGGTGTGTGGTGGTGTGTGTGCGTGGACTGTCGGCTAAGTCGGGTCTTTCATAAAACAGCGGTCCAGCGCAACGCAACGCACGTTGGTATGCACCACTAGTCAAAGGAACAGAAATATCTCAACGCAGGCTGTTAAAAAATACGCGCTAGATAGAAAAAGCCCGTGCTAGGTGAACTGAAAGTATTGATGCGTGTTTCAATGGATAGGTAAATGATGCACACGATCTGGAACAATAGCTTTGGAAAAGCAGAAAAGGAATTTGGTGTGTTGGAGTGTTAGAGGCACTAAATTGTTTCGAAGTATTTTTATATTTGTGTTAATTTCGTTGCTTCTGATCTATTTTCCTTCAAAATGTTCTATTTACAGAAAAAGCGAATTCGCACAATGGCTCACGTCGGGTGATAATTTCAAATAAGAAACGCATAAACATCCCATGAACTGCACTCACAAGTCACTTTGAGAGAGATTCAGCTGATGACGTCTATTAGCTTGAGGACGAAACTTCCTATGCATATAATGCGAGCTTGGTGAAAATCGTCAGAAAATCGTCTAAACACAAAGACAAATTATTCTCTTTTATATTCGAATCTGTATTTGTAAATAACAATTTTGCCAAATAAGACATGAGTCTCTAAGGCTTTGAAACAGTACTAGTAGCAAATAAGCTAAAATACAGACATTCTTTTAGCTACAAAGCCTGGGTTTTCAATTGCAAGTTGTTATCTACCCTATAGCGATTAATCAGTCAAGCATTCATGCAACTGCAAGCATAAAAATAACTTTAAATTCTAAATCTATGTGCATCTATCTGATTATTCATTGAATCAACAGCTTATTTATCCATTCATTCATCCATCCACCCGCCCAAATCAATCAATCAATCCATCCATCCATCCATCCATCCATCCATCCAATCATCCATCCATCCATCCAACCATCCATTCATCCATCCATTCATCCATCCATCCATTCATTCATCCATCCATCCATCCATCCATCCATCCAACCATCCATTCATCCATCCATTCATCCATCCATCCATTCATCCATCCATCCATCCATCCATTCATCCATCCATCCATCCAGCCATCCATCCATTCATCCATCCATCCATCCATCCATTCATCCATCCATCCATTTCAACCACGTATGTACATCACAAGCGTATGAAGTGTTTATTTTCCGCAGCGTTTCAAAAGACTACATATTCCAATTCAGAAGGGACCATCTCTTCCGCCGCACTCACGACAATTAGTAGTACTCAAACGATCAATGGCACTTACATGCTGTTGGCGTGTGACTTACATTCAGCAGCCGAGAGCAATATCTACTCTGCACTGATGTGCACGCTGCTAAAATTGTTCTTTTACGAAGTCGGTCAAACATTCTAGTACGCTCTAATCACATGCAAAATGGAAATGGATGGTTGCGATCTACCTCCGTGTGTGGTGAAGCATGACTGAGGAAAATTTGAAAGTATAAAGGAAAAACAGCGGGATGTATACGTCGAACCGCTAACTAGGTGAATTCGGTCGACACTGGGTTAATCCACTTCAATAATTAACCCGAAATCCTATATGTGAATATCGTTGTATGTTGGAAACAGACGAAACAAGACTCAACGAAACCATATAACCGATAGTGCTTCAAGCAATTGGGTAACCCAAATGTCGGCCGATGTCGACTGAGCGAATTTGCGATCACATGTCTTGGTGAATTTTGATGGAATACTCACAAACTTACTTATAATAGCAACTATATACCGGATGCAATAATGTGTGTAGGATAAACTAGGAGAACCTCCTTCATGTCTTTCTTTGTTACGATTAATACACGCTTGATTGCTATTTGTTCATCTGTTCTCTTTCAGCTTTCGTAAAATTCTGCATGTACCATCACGTCGTTGACGTAATTGCAGTTTCATTCTGGTTATAAAAAGCACAACTCTGTTTTAAAGATAAAACACTTTTATGATTCGATTAAAATATCGATGCTTTTCTTTCTGCTCGAGAATAGTTTTTACACAAAATGATGTTCAAACGATCCTACCCCGCAGAGCAATAAGGTTGCGCATATAATTAAAATTGTTTATTGAATACAACTTGAATTATGCAGCAGGTAAATAATGACATCGCACCAAGTGTCGGCAAGTTAAACTTGTGAACAATAGTCTTTTGTGCATAAAGAACTCGTAAAAATTGATTTCAAAACCAAATTTGGTCTGTCTGATTCGCTTTAATCTTAGCAGTGTACTTTTGAATTATGCTCCGTGCTTATTTATGTTGCATCGATTATCGTATCAGTAATCTGCTCTAGGTGAACTAGTTTAACGGAGGTATTTTTAGTTTACCATTACTTTGATTACTTCAGCTAGGGTAACCATTGTCATTTGTGATATCACATCTTAGTCCGCTCTCGTCAAATTCAGCTGACGCACAATGCCTTAACCCGCATCTGCAGCGCTCTAACTGAGGACGTTGGCATGGACCTCGACCCGGATTTACGACTAATTGATTTATCGCACTCGAGTTGCGCTGACACGAATAAACCTAACAGATTGATCGCTTCAATCAGTGGCACATATATGCATCAAACTCCTGTGTAAGCTTTTGTTGGTATTGGCAACACATTGACGACTGAGGATTAGACAGCGATATCACGTACACGTTGATGTACTAGTGGAACGCAGCGCATATAAAACAAAGAGCGGTTCCTTTACGAAAGAAAATTAAGTGATAAACTGGATGAATCGAGTTCTTCGTTATACAACTTGATCAGAATATATCAGGGGCACAACGAAGGACCAGTGTCTCTGTAATCAGGTACTCACCGTTCTGCACGGATGTATATGCTCCGTTTTCAAAGTCATTATATGTTTGCACTCATTGCCACTGAAGAAGGCTAATAATGATCTAGATGTGCTATTCTCATAGAAAATTCAGGACTTTATTCAGTATGATAAATCAACCTCAAAACTTCAAAAAGTGAGAAACTTTAAACGTGCCACAGGATGTCAGTATGAAGCAAGAGAAAAGTTGAAACTTCCAGAAATTTAGTTGACGAATCGTTCCATCAACATTTTGTATGACAGTGAAATGAATGAAAATACCAGCCGAGGAGTAGAAGTAAGAATCAACCATACGCAATAATCGAATTACGCGGTATGATATTATACATGAATTAAACATTGAGAATAACATTAACATAATTTTTGATTGTCAATGGAACATTCACGTTTCCGTTATGACCTTGCAGACATAAATGATTCAAGATTCAAGATTCAAGAATTTATGGAACATAAAGCTTGTAGCTGTACAACAACATAGGATATTTGTATAAGGAAAAAATATACAAAAAATTGAGGCACTAGGAATATCGACGGTTTTGTTGTTAGAAAAAATGTCATGTATTTTCTCGGAATGAAGGAAAAATATTCGTTGGGATAAATGTCGTGTGAAGTTGTTCAATTAAGTTATATAAACCGGATGTAGGGCGGAATTACGACGCATAAATTTATCCTGTTCGCTCCTGAAAATCCATCCACTAGATGATTGTAAAATATTTGACGGTAGGGCGTTCCACAAGCAACTAACGCGCACCGAATAGAAGAACCGACGGCAGTTCCGGTGATAATGTGGAATATCAAATGCCAGTGGATGAGTACGTGTGACCGGAGGCGAAAGAAATTCCTCAGAGGATGCATCTTTGAGTTCATTATTTTATAAGTGTGGATTGGATCTAATCGAACCCGTCAGTGAGGCAGTGTACCCAAATTAAAATTCACGAATCGATTCTCGTGTGGTAGGTTGCGGAGACAGCCAACCATTTTAGTTGTTCTGCGATAAATCCTCTCGAGCAGAACGAGGACCTTTTGTAGCCATGGTGCCCAAGCTTGCACTGAGTAATTAATAACTGGTTTAATATACGTATTTATGAGCATGGGGAATGTTTCACGGGAAAAAACGTCCGAAAATACACCGAAGCATACCTAGGATGCGGCTAGCTCGGTTGTACACTGCTTCGCATAGCATACTATTCTTAAGACTTCCACTAATCCATACGCCGAGTTCCTTTTCTTTTGTTATCGATTCCAGTTGTTGCGATCCAAGTTTGAGGAGAATCTGGAAGCTTGTTTCGCTCTGACCAGCTGTTTAATATATCCATATCGCTTTGTAAGCGCAAACAGTCCACGCTTGACGTGATTCGTATTCAATGTTTGGCAGCATCCGCAAAGAGAACCATTTTGGCAGTGAACGTTTCGGGAGGTCGTTGATATAGAACAAAAAGAAAACCAGACTGTAGAATTACCGAACATTGTGGGACACCGCTAATGACTTCGATGTCCCTAGACTTCATATTATCGATACGTATAGTTGCCTTGCGATCAAAAAGGTAGATTTTTAGCCAGGTAAGAAGGCATCCATTAATACCAACCTCCTGCAGCTTGCTTAGGATTATAGAATGGTTCACAGGATGAAACCCCTTTGATATGTCCAAGTAAATCATATGCACGCAACCACCTTCATCCACTGACACCGTCAAGTCATTCATTATCTCCAGTAGGTTAGTGGAGAATGAACGAGACTTCTGAAATCCATGTTGTTCTCAGGACAACAGGTTTTGGGTTTCGAGATGTCTCACAATTCTTTCGCACACAATTCACTCCATAGCACTTGAGAGCACTGGAAGGAGTGTAAAAGGGAGGTAATTTGCTGGATCAGCACGAGTTCGCCTTTGTTGATGGGTGTTATGATTCCTCTCTTCCAGTTATTTGGTACAACACCCTCCCTCAAACAGTTATGAAATAAATCACAAAGTGGTTCACACAATTGACTGCCGCATAAATTTAGGATTGCAGGTGTGATTCCAACAGCTCCTGGGGATTTGTTGATATTCAAATTTATATTATGTTCATCGAGAGCCCCCGTTGCTTCCATAAAGCCAAGTTAATTAACTTTTCGATTTAGTTTTGTTTATTTTACCATTCTACTGGCGTTGCACACGTATTGAAAGAGCAGAACGAGGTTAAGCCTAGGTCTCGAACAGATGTCTGTTGCAAATTTCGTTGTCGAGTATTTTCGAAAACATGATTATTCAATGGAATGTATTCGAACAGTAATATAATTGAGGCAGATTGAAGTCTCCCATAATCAATACTTGCGAATTGCGCTGTTTCCCATCGTAGTGCATTGCTTTCAAGAGTTTTCTTTGTGTGTCGTAGAGCGGCTATAAGTTGTGATGTACAAGCACCGATCACATACTCGGGTCGTTTCAACACATCTATCATGCTTCACTCAATTTTGCACCCAAAATGGTTTACTCCAACATTTCTTTAAGTAACATAGTGAAGCAAAAAGTAATGTGTTGTTCACATCCCCCGGATTTACCAGTTAAGCACACTTCAGATGACGAACAGGGACTGTCGTATTATCGTTGGGGTTAACATGTCCTTTGTTCAGACAAAACCTATCGCAAACAAAGGGCATGTCACCGTCTGGCCTAACACGGAGCCAAGACGACCTCGATGTCTAGTCACCTGGTGGAACAGCGAACCACCATCTGTCATCACCATCAAACAAACATTCACACGGAGAGGGAAACTCAGACAAGACTTCGAACGACGTGGACGGGAGGATGGTATTCTGGGTAGAGGGAAGACGAGACATTTTGATTGAAGTGGGAACAATGCGACAATATCCAAACCGAGGGACTGTGCTTCGGTCGTGCTTGGATATAATTATCAATAAGTGAGGCTCGTCCTGGAATCATTCGTGCAGTACACCTTGACGAAAGTGATGTGTAACATCAGACAATCGGTGAAAACAAGTATATAATGTGCGACACTTCCTAGGAGTTCCAGCATTCAGTAGCACCAAGAAACTGTATGTGCCGTTGAGAAAATATTGCGAACTTTTCGCAAATGCTGCAGTTTCGAGGCTTGTGTAAACTGAAAGTTTCTCCACTCAAATGTTTTTTCATTGGAGCATACAATCTTAATATGTTAACATATTTTCAATTACATGCTGTAAACCAAGACGGATTTGAGCTAAGTGAATAGGTTCTATTTGATATATTTTTCATATTTTAATACCACTATCAAAGTCCTATCTTACAAGGGTTTTCCTGCTGTATTGTAGCTCATCGGGTGGCGTAAATGGGTCAGATGCTGTGTAATTTTAACGTGTTTTAAACCCTCTTTAACGTATCTTGATTTAGTCCGAAGTTATGATGCACACCCTGACTCAATAGGTGTCTCGAATTCGACAACTGTGAGCAGTAAAAACTGTACGCGTTTCAAATTGTGTAATGGGATTTCGTCATTCATAGTAGGTAGACAATTAAAAAATGACTAAAAGTTCTCATTTCTGTGAGCAAAACACATGGAGCCCTACAATACATACATGAGTAAAATTGGAAAAGTGAATCTGTTCAACATGAAATCTTAGTGCGAAGCTGGTTCTTTCGATATCGATGATAAGTTATGAAATGATCGTCTAAAGATTTCGAATACTATCACCTCAACTATCCTCATAATGCTTCAGCCAAAGCTTCGTGACACGTTGCGGAGAACCATGTAAATGACAGAGAAGGCAGCCTCCGTTTCCGCTCGGTTACCGGTAGTCAAACAATCACGACATCAAGCAATCCGTTTAAAAATAAAAAGATTCTGGTCCGTTCTTCAAGCAATTCTTGATGTTAACTAGTTTGCAATTAGAGATTAACGGTTAAAACAGGGACCCATGCTGAAATGAAATATACTTGTTTTGGCTACCTGAAGCAGTGCTCACAATCCCTGAACTTACGCGCCCCAACCGGTCTCTGAAAGTTTGTCATCATAATTTAGAAACGGTGAGATTAGGTTAATTTGAGCCCTAAAACAATGGTAAAGTCGTAAACAAAGTTATTCTTGTAACACAGTGTGTGGGTACTCACGCAACTGGTGATTATCATGAATTTGGTCAGTTGGTGTAGATCCAGTGTGCGGATCAGTTATCCAGAAGTTGGCTGTCCAAAACTGCTTAACAATTGCTTCCATGTGTACATCATTATATACCTGATATTTTTTTCGGAAGGAATGTCTTTTCCTTCATTAAACTATTGAACACTCTAGTGTCATTGCTTACATTTGATATTCTTTCGCCTATTCGATAGAGGGCGGGATATTGTCGAATATAGACGGTACCCACTTTGTACTTGTGTATATTATTATCAGGCATAAACCTAATTCCCAAAGGAGCAACATCGGCGGTGATCGTAACCAACTGATCGAAATGCGAATGAAGATGTTACTTTCCACGTTTCAGACTATTCATGTTGAAAATTGAAACACGCGAGAGGACATGCTAAAAAACAAAACGTGGCTTCGTTCTGCTACAAACCGCGATCGTATGATTACTGATCTAACACCGATGTTCAGTAAAGAACATCGCATAATGTATCATTTGCCAGTAACACTCCCAACGAATCCGTTTCAGCCTTTTTCAGATCCTAGTCTATCCATCTTTCAAAGGTTCCTGAAAAGCGAATCCTGTTCATACAATCGCTACTTGATGAGGGTGCAAAACAAGAACCCGAAAAGTGTGCTATAAAGTATGCACATATTTAAAATATGCATATCATTAAATAAAAGTTAAATTGTGTGTGCCGCGCTCCCCATAGTCTTTTTAAAATTAAATTCGTTTGTCATTATTTGGATAGTTCAATGCACTCCGAACCTTAGCATACTGCCCCTAACTAAAAACCATTATGGAGTACATGAATGTATTATGAATGGAATGGAACCTATCCTGGTGTATGCCTGCTGACTAATGTAATGACGGTCGTTTGTTGTTACTTGGTTAATCAGCCCTTGCCAAAACTTTAACAGCATCTATTGCTTCAACTTACGCATTTCGGTCGAAAATAGTTGCTTATCGATTGGTATTGAATAACCTTTGGCAAAAAAATTTAGCGCGTGCATATTAGCAAACTACGTCTACGTCTGCTACTGCTATGCTTATAAAGAATCGAAGGCATCGTAAGTACAGTTCAGTCGCAGTATCTTGTGTACACGACACACCACGATGAGGGATGGTGATTTAGAGCACAAAGAACCAGTTCAACTAGCCATTCATCGATTATTCAGGTGATCAATCAATAAGCAGTATCAGTACCACATCCTGCTAGCATCGACCAATCATCAATGGAAACGGAGATATGAACGAAGCATCCATCGCATCGTAAACATATCGTGGATGGACAGAGCAATAAATACAAAAGTGCTCTCTCGGCAGTACCGCATATACTGGCTGAGCTACGTGTATAGAAATGAACCTTATGCCGAAGGTATTAGCAAACATTGTTTTGCTTATCGTAACTGGTGAGCGACACTCGATTGTAAATAGTTTGATAGTGCATTGGCTCTTCCATCCTCTATTTACATTATGACCAACATGGCTTTTTGAGGGAAGCTAATCGAAATGGAATTTTTCCCGGCATCAAGTGAATCCTCGTTTACGTTCCAGGATCTGCAGTGAGTCTTCAGCATAGCATTGATCAATGATTGCTAGCCATTCAAAACAGATCTCAACTTTAAGACGAAGCACGTCAGTTTGTAAACACACACGAACAGTTCGGAAGTATGCTGATGTTGTATCCCAATGAGCGATTTTTGATCTTAGGCAAACTTGATCCGAATACTCAATTGTAACATTTTGTAATTGCAAAAGCGAAGACGGATATCAACGGTTCAGCAACCAGTCGGATAAAGCATTCCGAAAGGCGGGTAATCTCAAAATTTACTGAAAATTCACTGTCGAAGCTTTCGGAAAATTATTTCATAGAAAAGCAGTGTATCATGAGGGAAAAAGGCATTTACGCTTCGTCAATTAGACCAACAATATGGCATGTTCGACTAAACTTTCCATTTGATTTTGTTGACCTCTTCAGGTCAATTTCGACGATGGATGCACATCGTGATGAGATGCCGATTTTATTGTCCACACTTTGTATGGCTAAGCACGGCTGTACAAACAAGCGATGCTTTGTCCCGGCAGTTAGGGTCGTTCGTCGTATTTTGTTAGACAGAGACAAATAGTTTAATATTACTGGCTCGAAATCTCGTTGAGGCTACATTGCTGCTTTTGATATGCACCAAGATAGAATAAGCAGATCCCGTGTAAGTGGACACAAAACTAATATGGACGCGGTCATGTTCAGAAAAATTACTTCGATAAAATATTCCCTCAAGCTTGTGACGATAAAATCAGAATACACTTTGGAACATGCAAGTTTACATCAAACACGAAGTCTCAACTAATGAACATGACTCATTGATACATGTGAGAAAATTCTCATCCCATTGTCCCTAAGATACAGCTAGGCCCGGGCAACCTGAAAATATATCAGCTAACGTGCATTTTAAGGAGACATATTTATTTTTCTCTGGCTTCAGGCATACATATGTTCCAAATCGGAAGTAATCATCTACCTCACGTTAGCGACACTACTCAATACGACGTTGCTTAATATCATTTGTCTGGCGCCTAATTCCACTGCGTTTAAAAGCTAAAAGTACCATCAGAGAAAAATTTATGAGAGTTTGTATACCTTATATCAAAGGCACATCTAAAGCGATAAGTAGAATCTTGAACCAGGCGTCCGTACATGTAACATATAAGGGAAAACTATCCGTTCGGATCTGATGAACCTCAAGGATAAGACACCTTTATCCAGCGTTACGAACAGCATTTACAAAATCAAATGCCCTGGTGTTTACATGGAGCAGATTTCCAGGGAACTTCAGAATAGAATCAAGGTAATTCAAGGTTTTTAATGGGCTAAAAAGCAACAAGCTTAACAACAACCATAGGATGGTAAAAATTGAAATTTAAGTGTATAAACAATATAAGAACATAGATTAAACAGTATATAAGTGTTCTGGAAACGAATAATACAATAAAAATTCGTCTAATTTCGTTTTAAAGTCATGCAAGCTAGTGGCGTGAGCAACAGCTGAAGGTAAACTGTTCCAAGTAAGCGTGCCAAAATATCCCCGAGATGCGAGCGAATATCAATTTCTTATTCATCATTCCGCTTTGGCGGAGCACGGTTTAGATACAATCCACAGCGTTGATCTAGACAGCGTGGTGTTAAGACGCGGTATTAAACAATATGGCGAACGCCTGCAAGCGGAGGCGGTCGACAGAGCAAAGGCTGGCAGTCAAGAAGGTGGGTGGGGCAGAAGTCTGCACAATCTGGCGCTCAGCATTGATGCGAACGCAAATAGCTCATGTTCATCTTGGACCCAAAAGTTAATTAGATTTGTTTCTTTTCCTTCTACAATTGTTTGAACTTAACCGCATAAATTATCTACTTTTACGCTTGTGGGCCAGTGTCAACCGAACTTGACCAGGTTCACTTGTATTAGATTGATGTGCATGAATTAGGCAAATCGAACATTGACCCTAGTCATATCTACAAGACGCGATGACCCTTAGGCTTACAATAGGCTGTTTTGCGGTGAAGTAGAAACAGAGGTGGTGGGTTGACTGCTACTTAGTCATGTTCCCTGGTCTGACTATCAACCTTTGTCTGACGAAGCTTCTGTGTCAGAAGGGAAACGTTACCCAAAACTTACTGTAACCGATTGCACTCAAATTTCTTAGCATAATGAACAAACGATCGGTCCCAAACGTATTCCAATCGAGTGCTACCACGCACGCTCTATTCCACTTAGAAGCTTAATCCTTAAACGTTATTTCTTAAGTGAGTGATCGAGAGCTGGCTCTCATCACGGCCTAAAATCAATAATAACAGCGTTCTCGTTTGCAAAGTTCGGTTTACCTCAAGTGTAACGAATTGGTGATTTCAGCTTTGCACACTAGTACGGCAACGGAGAATACACTTCCAAATTTTTCCAAAACAAAATCCCAGTAATAACCCAACGACAAGATGTATAGAAAAGGAATTTATCATAAACCAGGCATTTACATATCACTTTGGTATATCCCAAACATGGGCTCGAATTAGCGTAAATCGAGCAATAAAATGAGAAAAGAATGCATTACCACACCATATCAACAACATTGAGACAATTCGAGTTCAGGAAGCAAATACAAAGCAGCGGAACAACGTGGTAGAAAGAAACAAATTAGCATCATTCCTAAAACAGCCATGATAATGAGAGAACTGCGTCTGACACAAACATATAGAATACGGGGAAGTGGGGCGAGGGGCAATTGAACGGTGTCTGAGCAACGAGACAGTGGGTATAAATGCGCTACGCGAAACGGATCAAGAGAACATTGAGCAACAGGGTATGCAAAAAAAAACACGCGCAGACACGGATCAATGCAAATTGCCCTTTGCGCACAGCAGGATTAAAGAATAAAGAATAAGAACAAACGAATTCGGAAAAAATAGAAAACGTAACGCCACAAAAAGCATAGTGTCAGAAGGCTAAACAAACGAACAAATACATACATTTGAACTTGAAGGGACGGGAGAGTAAATGTTGAGGTAAAAATAACCCCTGTGAAAGGACTAGAGAAAACTGGACAGGCTATTCCGTCGACGATATTTCTGTGAGCATAGGTGTGACGGGGTGCTCTCCATTCGTCGGAAGCGAAAGCTCATTGGGTGCGTGTACGAGGTCATTGGAAGTAGGTTTAAGTTGGACTAATTGGAGCTTGCTCGGTTTGCGTCTGCTTGAACCGCTGGGCCCGAGACGTGCTATCGACGCGGACAACTTGCCACCATTTAGAGATTGAGTGCAATTCACGTCCTGGGAACTGAAGGTTGGCGTACCAGCGATGTGACAATCGTCCATGTCCCCGATTGAAGAAATGCACTCGAGTTCTTCCAACAGAGAGGTGTCGATACGATTAGTGGTGGACAATGATTTCTTGAAAGCACACGCCACTTCTTGCGACACGGATTCAATGTCTTTTGTTACAAGCTAGGAGACAGAAATGAAATGGATAATAAAAACGATGAACGCTGGTAATGCTCGTTATTAACAAATTAGGTTGTGTTCGCAATGCGAGAGAATTAAAACAAAACGATGTCATAAAGCTAGATACTGAGTATAGTTTGAAGTACGAAGGTGGGAAAATAAACAAGACAGTACAATGAAGAACTCATGGTAACTCAACCTGAAATCGAGCATCTCACGCGTATCATCACGACGTGCTTAATTATTTGTTGGGATGGAATGACCGTGTTAGCCGAGGTCATGACACTGCATGCCGAGCTCTCGTAAGTATATTTTCGGATTTTAAACTCAAAAAGTGGAGAGATGAGAAAGTTTTATTACGACGCATGGAACCTTCTTTGTTCGTGGCAAGCGAACGGTGAACATCTGATCCATAAGCAGCCATGAAACGATCAAACGCATTGCACATCACAGTCCCGCTTCTCTGCCGATATAATACGATCAACATGACGATTGAGTAATCGCACTACGGATTACGCGTCTATGCTGTCGCTATCAATTGGCACAATTGGCTGGGTTATTTGGGTCGGGCCCGTGGATCAGCTTGTATCGATGAAGGTGGGCAAGCTGATCTTCCACAAAGCAAGTGTTCAACACTTTGTACTGCGAAGGTAACAGCGTGCTAAATTGATTTGTCAACGATATTGCGCTGCATGCAGAAACATGCTAGAGTCTCACTACCAAATTCTCTTTCTTCGGTAATTTCAACATTATCATAGCTCACGAGCAGTGTGGTACTTTAGATTGATCTAGGCTTATGATTTCATATACAACAATGAACGAGTGGCATCTTGATTATGCGATAAAATGTATGATCAGTCATGCCAGACGGCTAGGTGGAGTGTTGATATGGCTGATGCTATAATTGATTAATTAAATAATCATCGCGAAGCCCAGCGAATGTGAAATCAGCCAATCGAGTCGTTAGATTTTGGCTCACATGAGCTCGATATTGTGACGATACAGAAAAAAAACACTTAGAAAAACGACAACAGTGCGACTTACATTTGTTATCGATTTGCGGTAATCCAGGATTCCGGGATCACCCATAGGAAAATCTACATCGGGGTGTGCTTTACGATGGTGAGTCATTGCCGAACTAGCGGTAGAAAACTCCTTGAGATCCGCACACAGGGCACATTGATAAGCTCGTTGATTCATATGCTCGTTGACAACATGAATACGAGCAACTCCAAGATTATCTGAAAACGCGGAGCACACGGAACAACCGTAGAAAACGGAACATTCGACGATACTCGAATCAATTAAATCGGCACTAAATTTGATGATGTACGGCGGCGACGCATCTGACGACTTGTTAGCCCGACGTGGTTCATCATTCGGGTCGCGTGATGAATAGTCCAAATGATTCACAGAAGATGGTGTGTGCTTGCTACCGGTCTTGGTTGTCGGTAGAGCGGTAAGTCTTTCTGTGTCTCGATTCTGCGTCGTGGGCTGGTACACTTGCGAAGCGAACTGCCCTCCTTGACGAATAAGACCAACTGCCGACGCGCGACGTGTTCCAAACTGAGGCAAATCAATTTCGGAAAGCGGTTTGATCACCGTACCCTTCCACTTCATCTTGGCTAGATGTAACAAAACATGATTGGGCAACAAGGTGTTATCTTCTCTGCTCAGACGACTGCAATGCATTGCTGCGGCTTTGTATCGCTCGGGAACTTTGGCATGCACACCCAAAATGTGTTTGCGAATATCGCCCATTCCATGAGGTGACGCGGACGGGCAACCGGAACAGCAGAAGTAGCGTCTGCCACGACGTCGCGTAATAAACACCTTCAGCGAACTATACACGTCCATTTTTTCCTGCAATGGAAAACAACAAGCAATCGATCAGCACACAGCAAATTACGCACTGGATTGTAGCTATGCTTGGTCAACCGTTGAAATATCCAAGAACAACGCAAAGTGCGAATCGATTGAAAGCTGAATCAAACGCACAAAGTTCAGCACAGTACGATACGAGCAGAATCAAACATTCATGGTTAACCAGCGCATTCAGAGTGCACGGTAAACGTGCTCCAGTGAGATCGCAAAAACAAACTTAAACTTGGCAGCCAAGATAAAACTTTGATGAAACGGATCAACTCAAGGTAACAAGAAATTGAACGCGTATCATTCACAAAAGCATTATGATATTCTAGATAAGTAAACCTGCTGCTTAAAATGTGATGGTAGGAATAATGGTATCAAAAGTAAACTGTCTCACCTGTAGAATAGGAAAGTAGGACGGCGGGCAATAACCCATGACTAGACTATGCAAAGCTTCCGCAGAATACGGCAAATCAATTATTCGTTCGACTTCTTCGGTGCCGGAATTTTGGATCGATTGCAGTTGAGCTAGCGGATCCTCGAGAGGTTTCGGATCACGCTTCATGTCCACCGAATCCCTTTCAGTGGAGTCATCGGCAAGTTCACGAGTTCCAGCGTAGCCATCTACCGAACTGGTCGTTGATTGTGGCTCTGAACCATCGACGGTATCTACGGTGTCCTGTTCAGCGGCATCATCCAGTTTGATTCGTTTCGCGGCCGATGAACCACCAGTAGTAAGTTCACGACATGTTTTCAAGGGTGTAAGGGAAGCAGATGTGCGGTGTGTTGAAGGCGTGGAGACTGAGTGAACGACTTTGGATGACCTATCTGTAGCCAATTCGATAAGCATGTTGTCAGGATAAAGCTGGAAGTTATGCTCACGGCGAAGACGAGAGGCTTGGCAACATATTGTCATGAAGTCATGTGCAATACGAGCGTGTACACCCATCACGTGTCTACGAGCGTCGGCCAACGTAGCGGCACGAATATTACTGTCAGGCTGACGAGTAGTCGAGAAGACCCGTCCACATGGGCAACGGAATGCAATCACGCGATCTCGACGGCAAATTCTGCTGAGCACATACGAAGAATAGACGTTCATCTTGCTCACAACGTCATCGATTTGATCAGCACTGGCGGATGCTTGCTCTAAGAGGCGACGCAACACATTTTCGGAAAAGGGGAGAGGAAGATCCAAAATTTGATCAGCCTCTTCAAACCCGGGCGTTGAGGGGAGTGTGTTGATGTCCAGATTTTCCAAAGTCGTTGAGGGAATCAAATCGTTGTTAGAGTCAGCAGAGTCAGGGGAGTGTGGTGGACTTTCTCGTAGACAATTCATACCATTCGTGGGAGTAACAAGTTTTCTTTGCGGAGATGAAATATTTACGTGGGATCCGTCAGGGGGCACTGGAGGACGAATTCGAATGGTAACAGGGTTCTTCGATCCAGGGACCATCGCAGTGACTCGAGAAACATAACCATCGTTCTTGGATTCCGATTCAGAGGCTGACGCACTGGACAAAACAGAGTCAACTTCGGTGAACCCATTTTGACTAGCATTTTCATCCGGGGAAGAACATCGACTACCAGCAGAACGGAATGCTTCAGATCCATGCTGTCTGTGCATATAATCTTTCGCCAAGCGGGCTAATTTATCGTCAGAAAAAAGAGTGAATTCTACAGGGTCCAAGCGAGATGCTTGTAAGCAATGACGGAAGTGTTTGGTCGATATTCCGCAGTGGGAACCTAAAATATGTTTCCGAACATCAGCCAACGCATGTGGCGAGGAATAGTTGCAGTGGTTACAACGATACCGTCTAAAACCACTGCGTGAGTCCACCAAAACGGACAGGCGACTGTAAACTTGCATTTTTTGTTCCAAAAACTCTCTGGTTGCCACTGGTAGGTGTCGAGTCAATCTGCGCAGGATGATTATCGAATATGGGAGCGGTACCCGGCGCCGCCCGGCATCAAGTAAACGAGGTTTCATTTGACGCATCGCGAGTTGCTCTTGAACTTCTTGGAATTTTTCTTCGCTTTTCGGAAGGTACGTGAAACGTAAGCAATCCTTCAAGTATTCTCGTGGTACCTCAAGGTGAACGGTTAATATATGACGTTTGAAGTCACCCAGACCGTAGGGGAAAACTTTATCACATTCTGGACACACAGGAATGCGTCTATGATTCTCTTTGCCGAGAATTCGGACAAAATACGAGGCAAATTGATGCATTTTTCGCACCAACGAATCCAAAACATTCGGTGGGATGTGTGAACTGAGCTCCCTGCGGAATTTACTCTCGTCAAACGGAAAGGACACGAGATCATCAGCAGAGCGCACGTTTTCCAGCTTGTCGTCACATTCAAACGTATCCGGTATCTCGGATGTTTCATTTGTATTTTCAGCGTTGTTTTCCTCGACACTATCTTGTGACTTTGGGCAGCTCGCGGTAACAGGAGAAGCTATGGTGGTCAATGGATTCACGGAAGAGATTGGAGGGGTACCCACGTTGAAACCCGTGAAGCTAGACAAAGCAGCCATCAGGGAAACAGCCGAAGCGGTATCCGAAGCAGACATGGCCGACACGTCAGTGACCGAGCCCCCTGATGCAAGACCTTGTAGTGTTTTTAACGCTGCAGCACTTTGGAGTAACGAAAAAGGGTCGTTGATAATGGGTGCCTGGGATGATGCAAAAGCCACAGTGGGATTTGTTGTTGTTAACGACAGAGTGGGTTGACTGGCCAACGATGCGAAACGCGATGCCGAAGGCCTGGCTAATGCGGCTAAATTCAGCGGTGACGGGTCTGGTTCGGCGATGCCGTCGGAAAAATTAAGATGCGGGACAGTGAACGAGATAGGTGCTAGAGGAAACGGAGCCGAGAGAGGTGTGCTCGAACTCAATAGGTTTGGAACGGCCGTAGGATTGAAGAAAACTTGGTTTGTATTCACGGTAACCGGTGCATTTTGACCATTGGCGTCTAGTAGTTTGACACTGAGTGTTTCACGTAGTAGTGTGGCCTGTAGAAAAGTAACAAAAGTGATAGTATAGAAATGATGATTGACAACACGATTAGTCTTAATGAAAGGACAGTGTAAAATGGTAGGGCTGGTACAAATCGTGGGCGTTTAACAATTAGTGACCTCAAATGGATCTCCACGTGAAACAGATGGTAACCTACCGTTACTATCTGAGCTATAGACAAGTACCTAGATGGGGAGCAATTAATAAAGCAGAGAATGGTTGTTGTATACAACGTTGTTGATCAGATCAGTCCTAAGGAGCAAGCGATTGCACGATAACAAACTAGGAGAAACTCAACAGTCTTTGAGTTGTGTAATCTAATATGAATTGAAGAGGGGTGAATTCGGTAGGATTAATGTAGAATCTTAGGCTGGAGTCTTAACCAAAGTGAAACATGGCATCGATGTTAACAAAAAGCTGAAACGTGGAAATCATGTGAATGATACGAAACTCAATCTAACGCGGACCTAGACTGGACAACGCGCCAGCTAGAAGCAGAAACGCGCAACGATGTTTTCTTGCATCGCACATGCAACCGACCCACATAGAACACGACACGCGCTTACGAGCTGAGGACAAGACAGTACAAGCACGATGGGTCGATAGACAGAACGGTCGCAGGCAGTACATGCAAGAACGAGAACCGATGTCGTAGTGCGCGCGCGTGCGCTAGCCAAAACGCACAGAGCCACGAAATCAGGACGCTTTGTCTTTCACCACTAATTCTCTGGTGAACGCAGATGTGCACACACACACAAGCGCGCGCGGGTGTGCGCATAAATAGCGGCAGTACCGGTCCGAGACCGCCACGATCGATTACCTAGTCAAGAGGTGGTGGCCTCCATGTATGTGATTGAATGTCTCGTCCACAGCGCTTTCGGAATAGCAGCTGTTCGCCCACATACACGGAAGCAAATACGGCGCATCCGATCCCTTTCTTTCGCTCGCTTGCTCGCTCGCCCTCTCACTAGAACACGCGTACACACAAACACGGAAGGTAGGTGTGAATGGGCAACGTGCCCAGCCTGGAAGATGCGCATGCACGCTCGGCCTTGAAACCACAAAGACCAGGTCCAGACGAGGGCGAAACCCGGACAATGGGGATAAAGTCAATAGAAAATGGAAGGAGCAAACGAGTCGAAAACTATATCAGAGCAAACAGTCCAAATAAACAAGAATAGAATGTTTCGTAGGCTGCCTTAGTTGATGTGTAGTACTGGAACCTCAAATTTGACAATCACGCATTTATGAAGATCAAGCTGTGAATAGCCAAAGCGTTAAATTAAAAGATTCGTTACAAGAGACGGAGTCGGAAACGATCCGAAAGGTAGAGCACTTGACACTTGATGTGTATAATAAGGTTGTTCATCATAGTTGACACTACGATAGATAGATCGCTATTGCTGCAACAGAAAACTCAACATCATTGCATGATTGATGCTTGTAAGTTGTATTTCGTCCTACACCGGTTAAAGCGAGCCGATAAAGTAGCAGTTACCTAATCTGAACTGTAACCGAGAACCGTGCTCAGTGGCGGTTTATTGTAAACAGCATTTATACCTGGCATCGATGCACTACTGCTAGTGGTAATGATGATTATGATGAGAGTGCTTCACCATGCAATTCGATTGTAGACAGTATGCACATACTCACGCGGGTATCTCCAATGAGTAAGGAAAAACGGCTGTTGCATTAGAGCCAAGTAAATAGACTCTTTGTTTTTACCTGTATCGGTGGTCCTCAATTTCTCCGAGCATTCCCAAAAACAATTTTATCGGACTTTATCGAAAAGAGGAAAGGTCATTACCCGATTGAGTTGCGTCTTTGCCAATTTAATTCGAGATATAATAATGCCACCCATGACCTGCGGTCCTTATGTATTGCATAACGCTCACGTGAAGTCTAATTCAAGGAATAAAAATCTCGGAAAAGCCTTCGGAACTTACCTAGTCTATCTTGTTGACAAAACGATGGATATTTTTAATATGAAGACGCGACCAGGGATTTGAATTCCTCCATAAAATTTTACCCTACTAAGGTCCGCGTAATTTTTTTGAAAAAAATTGTGGAAATTAGGGTACACGTAACAAGGCTTTGCGTTAGTAGGTTTAGCAGCGCTGACAGGCTAAAAAAACACGCGCAATCTGGCAACACCGGGATTGTAATTAGGAAATGATGCCGCGAATAAATTAGTCGTGATTATGTGAAAATCAGTCATGTGTACGTAAGATTGCTGGAATAATGTAATCGCTGACAGTAACACGTTTGCTTCAACTGAAACCTTGGGAATCGAAGTCATGGAACGAGAAACACACCAGAGGAGCGTAATGAGGAAAGTTCGCTTCCATTCATGCCCATAAACCGCATCGTCAATAATCATACACAGAGAGCAGCATCGCTGTTTAGCCATTAGTGGTGGTTCACGAGCTAGCTTGACATCCTAGTCACGTATAATGAATGCCAAAAGTAGCGATTAGTTTGTAAGGAAGCTTCGTTACGCATAATTTTGATAGAAGTTTTAAATAACTTTCCTTCATTCCATCACACAATAGACCGATAATTCCATCAGATATCCATCATATTAGTGTTCATTACTACCTTCTATTCGCTTAAATTCGCCCCAGTTGCATTCAAACATCTATTTCGGAATGTCCGCTTACACCAGCTGAAGACAGTAAAATTGGTCTCGGTAAGCCTTCAACAATTTCGAATTCAGTATTATAGCTTAAAATGTGTAGTGAGTGACCGGACTCATGAACACTTGAACTTTTGACTGATTGCGCAACAAGGAGACAAGAAGTTACCAAACAAAGGTACACGAACTGGGGGGAAAGAGAGCACCAATTCACTGGATGACGCGATTGCGTAAAAAAGCTTAAGTATCTTCGGGTCAAAAGAGTTCAAGCGAGTCGCCAAGCTCCACAAACGAAAAACTTGTATCGGTTGTCGTGACAACGTGCGTTCGGGTGATAGCAACGATTCCGATTAGCAAGATAACAAAAAATAACGATACTCGTATGACGAGCGATCAAATAACGTGGCTTGAATCCGATGTAGCAGTGATACAAACTTTGCCTGAGTCTTCACATAGTTTCCTCATCAGTCGTTGAGTACGAAACGCATTTGAAATGGGAAATCACGGGAAATACGACCATGTAAAGCGCAATGCCATCTAAATAATATTGAGTGATGGACTCCAGGTTGGGGTAAGGGAATCTGAATTCGCAGTGGCTTCTCACTCTCAGTAATGTAGTTCAAAATCGTATTCAGTGGCAGTCGTATTGTAGACTTCTTGACGTGTTTGATTAATCTTGTCAAGTTGAGCGGCGAGAATAGCTTGTATGATGCGTGCCAGTGAAAGCCGCAAGGAAGCTGTCATGTTGATGCTTGGTCTACTCGTTCACAACAGCTGTCTTGCTGATGTCGTTCTATGCAATGGTTGTTTGAGGTGTAGGCAACTCATCCCAGTGTGTCTTTGTCTAATCTTTTATGGGTTCAGTAAGTTCTCAGTTCCCACCCATCTCTATATCTCTGTTTATATCGTACCATGGCTGTATGACATTTAAACACACTGTAATCGCTACCAAACTAATACTGCCCATGATGATGATGATGATGCGCGATGGCACTTAGGAGTAGGAGCATGTCGTCTTTTCGTCTTGAGGTGGCAAGGAAACAGGCTGAAGCAACGCGTATCCGGGCTGTGCCGCAGCATTGGTACGATTCACACTTTTTAAGAAATATCGTTCGAAAACACCGTGGAGCAGCAAGGGTAACTTGATATATATCTGACAGAACAACAGGCAGTCTAGTATATGCAAATGACTGCCATTAAACTGATTTATTGCAAGGATCTAATAAGCGTGAAACACAAAAGAAACAAGCACGGTCGCACAGTATGACCAAACAGCAAAACTTCGTTTAATCGGTAATATAGTGGAGGCGGAATGACCATAGTTCTCACGAGTCAACGATGACATAATTTTATCGGTAGCATGTCAAGGTTGATGGGAAATACCGAACAGGAATTCCTTCGCTTTCATCCAATGTTTGGCTGAAAATATGGGTACTAAACGATTGTTCAACCATGACACAATGGAATTCCGAAACGGATGGATGGGAATGAAAACGTTTAGAATGTCAAGCATAACTACTGACATAATGTGATGACGTACCTACACATTGGCTGAAACCCGCAATCAAGCAAGCATCGTGAACGAGTAGAATAACAACAACAACAATATGCTTTTTGTGCCACCTTCACTCACAAGCTTTCCTCGCCACTACACTTAACACAACAAGAGAGTTTTTGAAGCGAATGTTTCAAAAACCAGGTATCGAATGCGATTTCGAGACGGATAAAGTTACAATTATGAGAGCTAGAAAATCGTGTACCCCAATTACAGTCGGTTAAGTTGGTGGAGTTTTCATATCGACTGAATGAGCAGGAAGCCAAAGCCATTTCCAACAGGAAAAACTTACTCGACTATCATGTGCAAACTCCACATGCTCTGCGACCAAATTTTTCTCGGTGGAGACGGCTTGACATTCGGAACACCAGAACACACGGCAGCGATACATCGGTGTCCCCGAGGTCGAAGATGCAACTGTGGTACATGAAAGTGGTGTAACCCCGGAGCATTTGGAAGCATGCATCAGGAAATTCTGCCAGCGTACCGTATTGAAACCACAATATTGACAACGGAGTAAGAAGATAAATTTCGGTTCACCAGCGTCAGAGACAAACGAGCAATTTGTAGGTTTGCAAGATGGTTCAAAATCAGGTGTGTCGTTTGCAGCAACAATGAGCTCTGAATGTCCACAAACGACCTTGAAAAGACACGAAAGAAATTCCAAAGTGAAGGTAAAAGTATAAAATACTCATTAATTGAAACACAAAGGGATTAAATCATCGAAAGGCTTTGGAGCTGAACATGTTAAGACAATTGCAATGTGGGAAAGAGGAAAAAATAAGAACAAAAGCAGAAGCCCAAGAGTTATTTGGTTTATTGGTAAATCCCCTAACGCTTGGTTAAAACAACGACAGATGAAAGAGCAGTCAGTTCACCCGACTGCACACAAATCTATGGGAGGGCATGGCCTATGTTGACCTAACGGTTGGACAACTTCTGTATTCATACGACGCTCAGGTCAAGCGAAAGGTGGTAGCAAGCAGACATCATCAACATGCACGCAAGCACACAAAGCCACCGGGCAAGATGAACATCAACTGTCCGAAAAACCAAGGTAACGAAATAAAAACGGTAGGCATGCAGAGGTTGCACGAAATCCAAAGCATCAAGCCGGGTAGTGCGGTCTAGTCTCACAGATATTGGTAAAGTACAATTCAAGAATAGACTGAAATCTCTCCGTGATTTTTATTTTGTAAAATCGTCATTTACATAAACAGGGTTCCGGGGAAAGCCAAACGGATGCACCGTTCTTGCCGTTGCCTCTTCACTACAATCATCACAAATGTGGTAACCGAATCATTTTTTCGTCGGTTCAAACGGATGAAAAATCGAATTTCGAAGAAGATCGTGCGGATCGCGAATCGAGCTATCGCACCGCGAATTTAATACGAGATACACTCGTCTATCACAATTGCGTGAATGTGACAGATTGACCAGTCATTTCGCCCAACGATTCACACATACCCCTGTAGATCATTCTCCCCAAACCAAGTCTTCTTTATTCCAGAACAGAAAAAAATGGGAATTTTTTATTCCTTACCTAGCATGCTATCATCAACTCTGCTATGTCAACATCATTTTTCTCAATGTTGTGGTTAAATGAGTCTGATCGCTGAAAATTCACGAAAACAAATAAAGCGATATCCATCCTCTTACTATGCATATGAGCGATTTCTACTTCGTCTTTAATATACTATTGTGAATGGCAAAGCCTCCATTCTGATACCATTGCAATAATTTTTCAATTTTTATCTTGTTTACACTTTTTACCTTCATTGTTACCCTTCTGCAATTACTATTAAAAACGCCGAATATGTTGTCGTTGAATTCGACCACGGTATTCAGGTCAACCGTCTTTTGTCAAAATTAATAATTACAAAGATCGGTCAATTGTAAACTTAACGTGGCTCATCTTTCAATCCCCGAAAGTGCAACAAGGTCACTGACCTTAATTCTATGCTCTTCAACTCCGTAAGTGAAACAAACATGCACGACGAACGAACCTCTTGACCGTTAGGTTTCATTCGTAATTATTGAGTCTACGCAGGTCAGATATGAAGGGTCAACCCGGTTGAGTAGCGATAAGGACTCATTGTTTGAAATAGAGCAAGGTCGGTTTATGCTAGTCATCAAGACCCGAAAAGAACGCGCTCGATAACAACAATTATTAAACAATTTTGGAACCTAGTCACGACTTAATATCGCGAACTAAAATACTAGGAACACTGCGTTGATTACGAGCGGAATGGACATCACCCAGACAGCCAAAATAACTATTGCCCATCACGTGACAAGGCACAGTACGAATGTCGTCGAAACCCAGATTGATGGTGCGCGGTTCCGCACAAACGCGGTGCATATGCATCGGACGACCGAGTGCAAGCGAAGAAGTTCGCGCGCTAGAAAGCGATTGCACGTGCATGGTGCATGCTAATGCGACAGTGGCCAGAAAAAGAGATGCAAAACAGTGCGTGCGTGCGCGCTCGCTCGCGAGATCGAACAGTCGCTGCGCTGAGTACTGGCGTTAGCCGAAGAACCAGTCAATCGATGTGGAACTCGTCAATTTATTGGTGGAAATGTATGTGTGAAATCGCAAGCCCGGATCCAGGCAAAGTGCAGCACAGTCATAGGCAGATATTAATTAAAAATTGCGGGGTTTAGTATTGATGCCCATAAGGAGTAGCGCAAACGCCTGTGTGGTTCGCAGGGATAATGCAGCCTAATCGTCCAAATCGCGAGAGTTTATACATTGACAGAGGATCTGTTAACCAAGTTGAGGTCTGCGGAACAACTGCTAATATCATCCGTTTTAGAGCGCTATTACCCAAACTCCGCGCTTAGTTTTAGGCAGATTGCCCTCATTAAGTAGCGAGAACCTCGGTATATGTTAAAGCCATCGTTAAACCAGATTCACCGTCAAACTTTGGAGAATAGTCCCGCACAGTATATCTAGGTCCCGGTTTGAATGTTGGAATAATTTTAGGGAAACATCCGATTACATACATGGTACTAACGGAATAATTGGAATAAAAAACTCACTACTGTCTTATCCTAAGATTTTGACAGTAATGGGGCAGCAGTAAAATAAACGTGTAAGACCATTTGGTGCTTCAAAGTGCAGACTATAACTCAATGCTGGTTTTTTTATCCATTTATTTATTTTTAAAACACTGAAGTGACGATCATAAAAGCAAGCATCATCGCACGATGTTGCAATATGGGTGCAAAACCAGAAAGGTCCGGAAAACAAACAACAATCAGAAGCTTTTAGGTCCCACATAATCGCCGTCTGAGTGGCAAAAAACGTCGACCATGGAAATGCGATTCGGCTACCACATCGAGATACCTATTGTAAGAGATGTGGATCCGAAGAGCCTTAAAACAATCTTGTCGTTGGCAAAAATGTGATCCATGATGACGAGGCGTTTTTGACATGAAGATGAAGTACGGGAAGCAGCAAACGCAAAAAAGATGTGGACATGCACAGCTTCCGAGTCCTTGATAAACATTCTTTGCATTCAGTTCAGCATATTATATCAGCGTTTAACTTTAACTTTAGATTTCATAGCCCTCTGAACCTTTGTTCATTTACCTTGTTGTTATTTCGACATCATTCTACGTGCTTCTGTTTCATTGCATGCACTCAATGAACCGCTGGTAACGAGGGCAGAAATAAAACCACATATAGAAACGCCGGAGTTAATATGCGGTTCAAATTCAATAAGCGCAGCACATTAAGACGCACAACAGCTCCCCAAACAATGAACGCTGAGTCTAAAAATACGAGCGATCTGTGATAAGCGTGAACAGATATCTAAAGCGAATGCTTGAGTGTCAGTTAGCGTAATCGATACTTTTATCGATTTTGATCCGAAAGGATCGCTCACTGTCAAACCCATCGAGTGCAGAGTATAACCAGAGTCTGGTGTGCTCAGCTCACTGCATTCAGTTAGGAACTATTGGTAGTTATCAAGTAAAGACATGAATAGCACGAATTCCACGCCGACAAAGGCAAGTGGAAGCTAGGCGCACAACTGAGCAATGGATAACAGTCTAAAGACATGTTAACGTTAGAAACGGTATTGCATTAAAATCACTGATACATATTCATACCGAAATTAAACAACGAAACCTGGCTAAAAAGCTGTGTGTTGATACGGATAAAGCGAAATTGAATGAAGCCAACATTTACACAAGGATCCATTATCGTGGATACCTGGAGTGATAAGCATGTCAGAGTTTTGACGGCTTGCAATGTCACGATGAGCTATCACCACGACAGCATTGACAAACATTCAACCCGATTCAAACACAGTGATAAGGAGCACACACTTAAGACAGTCTTGTGACATCCCTTTGTAAATAACTGCTGCGATATCAAATCACTAGGGAAGTAGACGGTGTCTATCTTAACCAAGGTGCCAAGGTGAACACTCAGCTCACCATGGCGGGAGTATCGATTCGGTCACCTGGATGGCCATAGATTCACAGAAATTTTTTTACATCACATAAGTGCTCGTAAACATGTGTAGAACCATACTAGGATAGCTAGTTTACGCATATAACCTGATATCAATATATGAAATCAATTAATTTGCAAGCTAAACATAATTAAAGAAAAAGAGCTATATTGGGTATTTCGCTATAGACAATAAAATGCATACATGAAAGAAATTAAAAGTGAGACGGGAAATGAATGTCACATGATATTAGTTAATCTGCTTAAGTTGTTGGTGTATGACCGTGCTCAAGCGTAACAAGTGAAGTACCCACTCCCAGTAGGGCCAAAATTGCATGTCTTGTATACTCCTTAATGCAACTTATTGAAGCACTCAGCTTTGGCAATAACGAAACACGACAGCATTCTAGAATTCAGCATCATGTAAGACCATCCAATTTGCTGTTCCCTTTTAAATCATGCCATACAACGCAGGAAAACGCATAGTTGGAATGGCGTGTGAAGCATACGACTGAGCTATTGCCTGGATTTAGACCCTGGATTTGCACCAGGTACTGATGGATACATGATCGAGAGCCATACGAAATTCACGATGACGATCATAATGCGAGTGTTAATGTAATCAGGTGACCAGGGTGCAACGATGACCCTTGTCACAATCGGAAAACGGAATGTGTGTGTGTGGAAAGAACTTACTTCCAACGTTTCGTGTATAAGATCTCGTCTGGTTTCATCCGTTTCATCGGCCGCGTTGATGTGTTTGATTCGAGCATGATTCAAAATCAAATCTCTATCCGAAGATTTGGCCAAACAACCAGGAGAAGAGCAGTGTATAAGCGAGCGTAAATAGCGCGCAATGTGAGCACCCCACAATGACAGCGTAGCAAAGGTTTTGGGGCAATGAGGGCATTTGAATCGTGTTTGTGCGCTATCGGCGTGTTGGTAATGCCAATGAAGTTCAAAGGCCCGTAGTTGATCACATTGGAATTTTTGAGCACAAACCGGCTCCGCGGGACATTGAAAAGCCTTTAAAGCGTGTTCTGATTCTTTCGCCAATATGTGCCGAGACACATGCTCGGTGAAACGGAGGCCTTGAACACGATCGCCACAGTAGACGCAACGAATAACTTTCAAATGAGGATGATGTGAGATCAAGTGTGCATGAAAGACTTTCGGGTCGGAAGTAGATGCATCCGGGTTAGTGAACGTAGACGAATCGAAAGCAAGTGGACAGATAGGACAAATGAAACATCCATTGGCAGCCTCAATTCGTTTTAAACCTTCCACGAATAATGTCATCTTGTTTGGCGGAACAACCGCATCAGCCTTCACAGGAGCAATAATAGCAGACCCGTCAACTGAATCATCGACAGGCTGACCGGATTCAGTGAAAAACGGAAACTGTAAGAAAAATAAATGGTATCAAAATGGGTATCGATGAGATAAATACGTATGAAACAAACACACTAGCATTGTCGTACATATTTCGTAGAAACTGTAAATCGACATTACCTGATTGAGATTCCACGTAGATGTTGAATCAGGGTCAAGCAACGGGATCGTGGTAACTAGGTGTTGTAGACGAGCGTTACCCGGATCCAACAAGTTGACAACACGAGCGATTAGCTGACGGCAAAAATCCACACTAGACAAAGAACGCTCGGATTGTTTCACCGAACGGACAATTATACGAGCAGCCTCGCGGACTAACTCGGTATCTCGATCGGGAAGCGATTCTTCAATGTGTTGATTTGTCCGACTCATTTTCAAAGCTAGCAGTTTATTCCGTCTCAATTCCGACCACGGGGGAAACTCAGCAGCGAATTTTTTGTGGTGCGTTTCGTAATGACGTTTCAAATTGCAAGATTTGAAATGTGTCAACGAAATGTTGCAAATCAGACACAGTGGCCGGCCTTCGAAGTTAATGAAAGCAAAATCCTGCTCCCAGCGTGGGTTAAAATTTCGTCTACGATCTTTCAATCGACGCTTTTCCAAACTGCTTGGAGAAGAGGACATGGCGCACGAAGCTTCACAGCATTGACTGTTGCAAACGAGCGAATGATCGCCGAGGCGGACAATCGAACTGTCGCGCAGATGCGGGCAGAGCGCAAAGTGCGCGCGTGATGCGTTAGTGCGTTTGTTCAATCAGGCACGCACGTGACCGCACACACACACACACACACACGCACGCACACGACATACAGAGAAACCCACAGGCTCGCGAGCCATGGGCGAAAAATAAACTAACCAATCACGGCACTAACAATGGGCACAGACAGTTCTGTTTCCCATGTGGTCAAACCCCATACAGCGCGTTTCGGTCTGTCTGTCTGTCTATCTAACACGTTCACATTGCATACGCTCATTCGGTCGACTTGCTAGTGTGTGTGGCTCGCGGGCCCGAGGTGAATTTTGACAGACGGGAAAACGTGACTGGTGGGAGCAGACGTGTCTGTGCCTAACCCTGTGTCTATTGGTGGTTCGGGAAATAGGTTGACGCCCTAGCGAAACGATCGAAGGTCTGTTTACGACACGCAGACAAGTTGACTGGCCATGGGAACAAAGGTAAACGGAAGAGTGTAAGGGCTAGTGAAAAGAAATGGGTAGAAGATATAGAAATCTGAAAGACCACTAGTATCCGATAGAGTAACACGGCTTTCGAAGATATGTGTTTTTTTATTTCTCAACAGTCGTTTTAACCCATAGGGACGGAGATTATCTCTGGTTGCTTTAACATGAATTCACCAACTAAACAGGTTACTAAGTTGCCGCAGTCATTTTCCAAACTATTGTTGGTCCCCGTTTAACACTTGGGAATGGGTTGCGAACACCTCCTAAAATCTATTTTTGCATTTGACACGGATGAATAAAGCTCTCGATGTGATTAAATATTCCGTGGGTAAAATGCAATCTCAAGCGATGTTCTCCATTCCGTGGTAAGGTAATCGTATTCCGCAGAGAACGACAGAACATGGTGCTAATGGATCTCGCATCGCTTGAGGTTTTCTTCGATCGGTTTGGCAAAACAACATACAAAAATTTCTTCGTCTCTCTGCTAACGCCGCCAAATATCCATTGACGTGGAATCATTCTCTCGGTCGCAAACAAGTATTGATACATATTTTCAATTTTTGACTGGGCATCGCAGGGCTCGATATACGACACAAATTCGCATTACCATGTTCTAAGTATCATGCAAACGGTAATGTAAAATCATCGGAAACGGTGCAATCAATGTATGAAATGATAAACCTGGATACCGGTAAAGTGACACATGGTGATAGACTGCGTGTAAGCGAGGTCGTCTTACTCTAGATAGATATATGAGAAATTCATCATGACAGAGAATGAAGCGTGTTCTCGCATGCAGCTAATCATCAGTGACAATCAATTTAGTAAGGCGTTACCTGCACCGTACAGAATTGCCTCGTAGTCGAACATCACTGCACACCGCGATATTAACACCGTACCGTCCATATATTCCGATATAATCAAAACTATGTTCAAAAGTCGTGTACAAGTTTTGAAAAGCAGAGAAATATAGAGAATTGAGCGTAAACCATTGGATTGAGGTGTGGAAACATTAGCTCATCGAATTGAGTACGAGGAGACTTTTTGAGGTATCAGTATCAAGCAGTAAAACTAGCTTTTGATTAATAGCACATTTCAGATAACGAGACCGCCCCGCAGCGATATGCTGACGACCGAGTTAGACTTACGAACAAGCCTCAATTACAACCGATAATTTGTCTGACCATCATAAACTGACCAAATGAGGGCAAACGATATTGCGGTATTCGGTCTGGATGGAAAATCGGGAAAGTGTTATTGACTAGCAGTGGAAATCAATACATCGCATCGTCTAACTAGTTCAAGTAATTTGGATGGCCTAACTTTAAGTAAAAGGTCTTTTGTCTAATCCGAACTGTCCTCTCGGGATAAAACCGAATGTGGACACTGTAATGTAGGTACTTAGTGTGTACGCATGTATCTCATGTCTTGCCGCACGGCAGTGAAACATGGATAACCAACCCGTATAGAACATAATGATAAAAAACTTGTATGCAACAACATGCTACAATCTAACTGTCATAATCTTTTTTGTAACAAGGGCCAAAAATACAGGAGAATCGTTCAACTCACATGCAGTCTGAGACTATGCGGCACTTTGCCGCATGCATGTAGAAAGTATGGGATGCCAGTGCTCCCTTAAGTTGGCCTATAACGCACGCTAACGATGATATCGTTTGCGATGTGTGGAGTACTCCAATGCACGTAATGGTTGTCTCTTGGATTTACAGTCAGAAAAAACATTGAGGCAATAGGAAATGCGGTACGAAGACACTTGCGAAACAGAAGCACTAATAGTCAATGTTACAACCAGAAAAACTGCAGTTATTAGTGCACGGAAATTATATAAGGCAACAAGTTGGCATCGATCTGCAAGTCTTAAATAACCTTGGGCATATAAAGAAAAAGAAAACCTACGTAAAAGAACATGAAGGTGGTTGAACAAGCAATAACCCGAGGCAGTATTTCTGTATTGCGCATGTAACTCATACGCTTAAGTGTTTACTACCAGTGATGAGCTTCAACCGACAGCACACCGCAGCCTTACTGCAAACGTTACTATTCAATATCCGCCATGGTCTTGGCACGCAAACATTTTCAGGACTTTTGTGACACTTTACATGGTTCCATAGCTGAAAGTGAAACACTGAGGGCAAACTCATATCCGGTCTGCTGCGTTATCCAAACCAGATCTTTTAATAAAGCTAAGTGAATAATTTTTCGGGTATCATGCGCCGATACATTCAGTCTTATTTCTAAAAAGAATATGCACCCATGTTCTCGACGGTATGGCTATCGATATAAATCATAAGATTTTAGAAAAAAACACCATTGGGTTACCATGATAGGTAAAGGAACACGAGGGCAACATAGCTACGTCTGGTGATTTCTGGGAAATAGCTGATCAAATTCTAGTCTAATTAACTAAGCACTACCGACCGCCACCTGTTCTAACATCACCTGAAACCCACCATGCGAACTCATGTAGTTTCTTACTTCTCTACCGTTGAGTTAATTAGCTAACCATATTAAGGTCTTGCAAGACACTTGAAGATTTACGAGAACATCGTATTAGTAATCCTTTATACAAATCATCTGTTATTTCCCCATCCTCACCTCTATGCCCTTTCCATACGGTATAACTTTTATGAACGCAGGATGTTGACAAAAAAGGAGTGGATATCGCTTGAAAACCTGGAGGTTTTCACCCGAAGACAATCGCAGTAAATATTTACTAAGGTGAGGGCTATGATATTGCCCGGTCCTTAGTCCTAAACAGAACCATGATTAGAATAGCAGCAAGGAATTTTAACTAAATGACATGAACACGCAACACAGTAGGTAAAAACCGTGTTCATCTGGGATCGTTCTAATAACATCCTTACCAGGATTGATACAAATAACACAACAAAACCAGTGAGAGCAGAAGTTGTAGACTGCTCACCTTAAATAGACTACATACCTGAAATGTATCTAACTGAAGTCTACTAGTGAAAATCATGCGCGTGATTTCGCTGTCACAAACAATAAAAACGTTTTATGATTTGACAGGATTCCCGGCAACGGGGATTTATTTCTATCACTATTTTGGCAACAGTCAAATTAAAACTAAAAGCTTAAGCAAATTGGCTTTTGGGCGAACAAATTGAGACATAAACGTTGAGGAATCGACACAAAGAAAAGCCGCAAGGGACGAGCCTTTGGATCATAGCCTGAACAATGCAACACACCGTGTCTCAGGTCAAACATAAACGCGGCCCTGAACCACGCCCAAGACAAAGACAACCCATGGCTAAGGACAAGCAAACAGGCCAGACGATCGATAATTCATGGGCAACAAAGACAGCAGCTGTGAAACGTTAGAGGGCATATTTGCAAAAGCTTAATGAGTGGGGAAGATTGCGTAAATTTTATTTACTCAAATTTAGCTATCAAATGAACGAATCGACACCGAATACAGATTTCGATCAATAATGAATCAGAAGCATTTAAAAGCTGAAGTCACCATTCCTGAATAAAAATATCTGGTTTACTGTGAGAATGGATGCAGACAGAAGCAAGTTATGTACATCATAGCGAGGCCATTTTGTATCACGCAAAAATGAAGTGAGAAATAAGCTCAAATTCCAAGTTAATCAATGCATTCTTCCTTCTTGAATCATACTAGATGGAGTGTCACGAGTAGAAAACTCGTGAAGGGCATTATCGATTTTTGTTAGTTGTCGTGGACAGCCCAGCATTTTCTCAGCCCACGTACAGATCATCGACTAAGGTTGCGCGGCTTGTGAGCTTATACATAAGCCAAATTCGACAAATGCGGTTTCCGTAAAAAATGAAGCAAATTGGTTCGTAATGATTTCGGGTACGCTGAACCAACGAATTAGGAAATTAATTCTTTGTGAGACACCTCATCCCGATTTGCTGAAAATTCATGTACTGTCGCGCGGAGACAGGACCTTAACGTGGTGCGATGGTTTGTGTACATCCATGACATATCGAGCTATACTGGGTTGTGTCCTTTGGGCACAAGCAGAGTTACTCTTTCCAGGAAGGTCGATGGATAGAAGTCAGACGAACTCGGTCTCAGCCCATTGTTTCATGGGTAAAGCTCTTCAGCCAAAGGCTTAGGACGAGAACCATAATTGTTCTCCTGTCTAGGCATGGGCGACCTGGCAGTATCCCAGTCTACATACCACCATGACAATCACAAATAAATCCACTTCCATAGAAAGGCGAAGGATTCCTTTTGGTTCGCAATATAATGCGCAACGAAGACGCGTCAGAAATAATCTCACGCATAGCATTCGATCAGATACAGAAGCGTGGTGGCTGCAAAATGTTCAGGAAATGGAGGTAGCCAGCGATTCTGAAAACTGTTTCAGCTAATTCAATCTACATGTTATAAAACCATTGAAGTAAGCGAGACAACCACAAAGAACGATGATGCCTTAATCACTAAAAAAGAGCACCGCATGTCTCGTTGGACGGAGCATTTTCATGAGCAATTTTGCTGACCAGCAGCAGATGGTTCAATGTCCTTTCATTTCTGGTTTTGAACCCTGGTCAGTTTATTTAACGCCTCCGAGCGAAGAAGAAATCAAGTTCGGTATTGAGTCAATGAAAAGATCTAAGGCACTGGTACTGATGGACTGACCCCTGTTCTGTTCAAGGAGGGTTGTGAAATTCTATTAAGCACTCTAGTTGATCTTTTCCGTCAGGTATGGGACACGGAAACTATTCCCCAGTGTTTGGGAGAATTTATAATCATACCTATTTTCAACAAATGTGTGTGTACTTCATGCGTTAATCACAGAGGAATAAGCCTCACGTCCGTATTACCCGGCTTCTTGTCTCAGTATGTCTTTGGCGCATCACAGATTCGTGAATAGCAAGCAAGATTTCGTCCCGGTAGAGGATGTGTCGACGACATATTCAATCTTCGGCCAGCCCTAGAACATCGTCATGCCTATGAGCAGCCCACTGTCGCGAACTTTCTTGATTTTAAGAGTGCTTTCGATTCGGTCGATAGGAATTCATTATTTAATACCTTATTACTCATAGATGTCCACCAAAAGTACGTTAACATATTTCGGGCGCGTTATGGCGTACAATACCCTGTTAGCCACCTTTTCTGCGATTAGTGGTGTCCGACAAGAGTGTTCAATTTTGTAATGGATGCATGTAATGCATGCGTACCGATACCGGGCATTCAGATAGGTCGCAATAAGAGACTTTGTGATTTAGATTATGCAGACAATGTATTTCTACTCTTCTATTCTTATACAGATGCTCAGTCTACTTTAGACAGACTATGGAGTATCATGTCTTTCGGTATGCGCTTTGCACCTTCCAAGTGCAATGTTTTGTTACAGGATATTGATTCGGTCGAAAGAGCGCTAAGCCTCAATAATGAGGAACTTGCGACTGTATTACCTATTTGGGTAGTTGCATTACTAGTTCGCATTTCCAGAGTTACGGTAGCTTTTCGTAACTCGGGTCAAACAGGTTTGTCTCTAAAGCTCAAGGGTAGAGTCTATAAAGCTACAGTAGGAGCGGTTTTATTGTACGGATAAGAAACTTGGACAATAAGATAGGAAGAAATAAGACGTCTGCAGGTATTCAACAATCGTTGTCCCTGCACCAACGGATACGTAACGCAACTATCCGTACGATGAAGACATCGAAAAACAAGTTAACATACACAGACGTCGCTGGTTAATCCACGTATTGCGAATGGGAAATCATCGTATTCCTAACGCGGGCTTGCTTACCACTCAACTCGGAATGGCGTCGTTGTAACGGTGTCCAGACACTGACTTGCCCCAATCCAGATAAAGGCTTTGACTGCTAAACTAGCTGCGGTTGGTGCGACCCGTCTCCCTGATTGGGGTCCAAAAGATGAGAATTCGCAATGGCTTCTTATCCTTAGTGATATAGCTCAAAATCATGTTCCGTGGCGGTCTTGTTGTAGACATCTTGGAGTGTTTGATTGATATTGTCTGTTGTTAAGTGAAGTGGCATAAAAGCTTGTTATGATGTGTGACAGTGAAAGCCGCAAGGGAGCTGTCATGCTGATGCCGTTATACTCATTCACAACACTTGCTTGAATGCATGTTTGATTCGAGTTGTATACACATCATCCCATTGTGTCTGTACCTAATCTTTTATAGGTTCAGTAATTTTTTGGGTCCCACCCTTCCCAATATCTTTCAGAATATTTTATTATGTAATGGTTGTATGGCAGTTAAGCACTTGGTACCGGTGTAATGTTGTCAATGATGAATATCGAACAGATTTGATTGTTGCAGATAAGCCAGCACGGATGCAACGTTAAAGCAACAACATACACTGTTTTCAGCACATTATCATTTTCATGAAAATTCCCTTTGATAAATGGGATCGATGCAGCAAATGTCTTGGTAGTAAGTTACCACAATTCCAGACGCGAGATTCGAATCAACATATGTGAGTTAACCCCCATTACTTCTGTGAGATCTGGGAAATATGTGAACGAAAGAGTTACTGATAAATCGGTTACTCATAAGTAGTGGGATGGATAGGATATATTTCCCCTTGCCCAAACGGGCATTGGTTGCTGCGAATGTCTCCCATAACTAAATACCCAGTGCTGTTTATCTCGGATTTAGAAACCAAAAAGTGGTGAATGTGACCGGGTGTCACAGTTATTAGAATAGGTAAGATATATTAAGGTTACTTGCGATTACCCATTTTACATCAGGGTCGATAATATTTGCGATCGTGGGCCCGTTAGGGGAAGCGCATCACATGCCGCCGATAGACGAGTTTAAAAAAAGAGATGAAACGACGTTTTATGAAAAAATTAATGGGCAAAATGGGAGTAACTTAAATTGTAACTTTTCTTGAGGGCGTGTATGATGGAAAATCGCGTAAATAAAAAATATAGTGGGTTGATAATTGATATGCCAATACATATTGAAATGAAATGAGTTTATGAAAATATCATGACGTTACATCGGAGCTAACTAAATAACGTACTCAAAAGATGGTTCTCAGAGAGAATTACGAGAAGGCATGGATGCGTGAAAGCTAGGATAAGATATCTCAAGATGAAGAGGGAAGAACGACGAACAAAATCGAATAATCAGACGGAAGTTTGGTCAATTAATTGTGAATGCTTATTCAGAACTTGTGGCAAGGAAAACACGAATATGGTACTTACGTGAGCACAATAAAGAACTGTACATGAGATTGATAACAATTGGATGCTGACTAAAGATGGGGTTAAAAGAGAAGAGGAAGTCGCGACACGGTGATCATTACTAGCGTCTCAGAGCTAGATCGCTAGCAGCCTAACTACGTGAAACCTAGATAGGTTTATCACACAGTAGTAGTTTCGTATGAAACATTCGTTCAACAAGGGTTCCTTAAACAAGTGTGCACGGATTCACAATGACCTAGTAATTCTATAACGTCCGGGTAAACGTACAGAAATGACTTGCCGCTATTGCTGAGCTGTGTATCGGAGTCTAATTGACCGTTCCATTTATATAGCTATTTGGAGGTGCAGCCTATGACTGTGCGGCACTTTGCAATGACCCAGACTTCTGGTTTCATACATCACATAACATGAACCAATACGTCAAGCATAACAAGATTCCTGCTGCCTCACATTGTAAAGCATGTAAAGGATGTCCATAAGGATACAAACAATGAAGGGATTCTGGATTACGCCCATCAAGGTATGTGATCACTGTAAAATGGTATCACGTCGACTCCAATGCATAAGACGCTAGTCTAGTCACAGCCAACCGATTTGCTAAGATCCGCGCCCACTTAAGCCACATGTCTCACAGCAAACGAAGCAATAATAAAAGTATGCAAATAATTCGGAATGCTCTGTAGCTACTAGCAGGCGATCGGGAGGGACGGTAAGGAGATAACCCGACCTTGATAACAACCGAGAACTTGGTAATGTCATTACTACTAGTACGAGAAATATAAACTATGTATAACGTGCAATCGATTTTTTGGCCATAAATATGCAACGTAGCCTGTGCTGAGGGTATTGCGGCAAATACCTGCTAAAATTAACAGCATTCAGATTCCCTAAAGCATTGCATTCTTCATTTTCCGTTTCAACGCATAACGACCTGGTTGAAAGTAATCAATTTAGCACAGACAAATGGAACAGTCGGGCAATATTATCGATTAATGGATAGGTGCGAAATAATAACAAAGTTGATCACGAACTCATGCATTTGAACGTAACGACGAATAAGCAATTCAATAAAATAAAGCCAAAGCCGGGCAAGGGTCATGACAAGACTCGATTTTGGTAGCAAACTTACAAATATCAAACGCTGCGACGGACAAGATACTTGGAACGGCCTGAACTTAATCTACAGATGAAGGAACGAGTCACGTACTGCTAAGCATCTAAGGTCTCTATCACAATTTACTTTGATGCGCTACGTTTCTGACCTGCCAAGGTAACAATGATAGAAGATTGAGCAATAACGACAAAAAAGTTTCACCTGAAAGTTCGTGACAGCATAATCGCTAATATGTCGAGGTGGTTTAGTTCTATACGACTGGCATATTTTTACTAAACTTTCATAGTTCGAATCTTGTGTCCATCGGAAAACTCGCGTAATACCGATTCCCTGCCATGCCCAGGTGTAAAATGAGTAACGAAAATAGCGGAAAATTAATCGCACCGGAGATACGCAAAGACCTTATGGCCACAGCGTTCGGATAATGATAATGATAATTTTACAGTCATCGTTCTCATCTCAGCATAATATATGATAGTTTATCGGTCATTGTGTACAAAAGGGTGAACGATTTCTTAATTTTGCATAATACTGTAATTTACCACAAATTCAGGGATTTAACGAAAAGCTAAGGATTGGATATCACCATTAGAAACAACATTATATTGATAGCAAATACCGAATGCTTCCATGCCATTCAATTAAGACGGGTATGACTCGAAAAGCTACGGATTACGTAAAAGAATAAGCACATACAGTCAGATGAGCAGCCAAAGCATCGAATGAAATAGGTATTCAATGCAGTTTTGTGGACGAGTATAGCAACATCAACACCAGATGGGATGTAAGCAGCTTTTTATTTTGATTACGCAGATGACAGAGTTTGCCTTTTTGATTTGTATGCAAATACTCGATAATGATTGGAAGGCTTTACAACATTAAACTTCATTTTGAAATGCGCTTTGCAATTTTCAGTCGCAGAGATCTATCACAGGACATAGATACGGCAAAAACTGTACTACAGATCGGCAAAGAGAGATTTACAACGAGAACATGGCAGGGTGCACTAGTCATGTGGGTATAAAAGGAGATTTCTGCTCAAATTTGGGAAGCAATGGTATCATTGTGTGACTGGGGTTAGAGAAACTTGTGAATACAGCTCCAGTTTGCTTCGGGCAGATGGAGCTCGTTAGCCTGGGATGGCATTTCATCTAAGGGAAGGAAAACCCTGATTTTAAACCTCCACTGCCTTGCGGAATACCCGATCGCGGGAACGGCTTCGGGAGAAAACCCTGAGGAAAAATCTGAAACAGAGTCTGGCAGACGGTTAGTTGGTACACACCACCTCTTTCTGGTAACTCCCTGCTGCCTTGCAGGTTGCACTTGGTTGTGCAAAGGCTAGAGAAGTATATATATATATATAATATATGCATCATGTGCTAGCAGAATATGGTGCCGTTTAACAGCCTCAATGAAGTGTACAAGCGAGTTAGGGGGGCTTTTAAAAAAAAAAAACAAAACACATCGGTAGGAAACAGTGAGAGTGGAAACAGTGGGTTTTTTGTCCATTAACAAACGTCATTTTTTTGAATTTTTTTATTTGTAAAGTATTTGAAAGACAGGAAAATGTCATGGAGTAATAGAGATGATGCACTCTTTCCATTGATGTCGGTTCATTGTCATCGTTGCCAATGTGTCGAGCCATACACTCTCACCTTCTCTTGCACACAATCCAGGCAAGCGCGCTCGTCCAACCCTAGCTAAACCAGAAGTGAGCCTTTTCAAGCCACTCTTCCATGTTAGTGGCTGACCGACAGCCACTTATTTCCAGTCTGTACCAGCTGACGCATAAAGCGCTCGGCGTGGTAACCGTTCGGGTTTCATGCACACGACGTGCCCCAACCAGCAGAGACGACGTCGGTTAATGGCTGTCTGAAGGCTAGTGCCGTTGCTTCCTAAGACGCGGCGCCTGACCTCAGAGTTGCAAACGTGGTGCTGCCACCGTACGTGAGCAATCCTTCGCAGACAACGTTGGTCGAAGACCTCAAGCCTCCTAACATCTTCTGAGCGAACTGTCCAACATTCACTCCCGTATAGCAATACTGTCCTTACCGAGGTGGAAAATATCCTTCCTTTAATTCCAAGCTCTAGCCGACCCCCAGCAATCACCAGACTTCCTAGGTACTTAAACTGCTCGACATGCTCGAGAATCAGATCATTTATACCAAACTTTGGCAGTTCACCAGACCAGTCCTGAAGGAGCACTTTACTCTTGCTTGGCGAGAAGAACAGCCCATACTCAGATGCCTCAATTGCCATTATATCCAATGCTTGCTGGATAAATGTTGGGCAAAAATAAGGCAATATCATCAGCATAGTACAGGTCCATAACCCGCTCACCTGGTAGGAGCTCAACGCCACCCGTGGAGAAACTACTGAGAGCACTCTGGAGGACGTCCTCGATGGCGAAATTGAACAAGAACGGGGAGACTGGACAGCCTTGCCTTACACCCGTAGTGGTGCTGAATGGCATGGAAAGGCTATCGTACGCCCTTATCCTCCCTATCGAGTGTGCGTATAGGTCCTTTAGGATAGCGACGTACTTCAATGAGATTCCATTGCGAAATAAGCAGTTCATAGGGCGGATCTGTCAACTGAGTCAAAGGCGGCTCTGATATCCAGAAACACCACAATGGTAGGTCGCCGATACAGGTGACGATGTTCTAGCAGCTGTCGCAGAGCGAAGATCTGGTCTACACATCCGCGCCCTGGTCGAAAACCAGCTTGCTGTTCGCGAGAAGTGCCCTCACGAATCGGGGTAAGTCTGTGAAGGAGGATGGCGACCAATATCTTAGCTACCACCGGAATGAGCGAAATTCCGCGATAGTTGCAGCATTCGTTCCGTGCTCCTTTTTTATGGACTGGTATTACTAGCGATTCACCCCAGGAGGCAGTTACCCTCTTATCCACCCAAAACTTTGAGAACAGCTCGCGCAATTCTACTACGACTGCCTCGCCTCCTTCCTTGAAGAATACCGGGTGGAGCTCGTCGGGGCCCGGCGCCTTGTGTCGCTTTAGTAATTGGATCTCACTTCGTATTTCTTCGACACTGGGCGGGGCTAGCGACACGGTCCAGTGCAAAGTGGATTGAGTGATGTCGGCGGTCTGAGGGACGGTGCTGATTAAACTGCTGAGAGAAATATTCTCTCCATCTTTCTAAACGTCTGTGAAGGCTCGTTGTGCGCGAGCCGTCATCCTCGAGGATGGATTCACTCAGACCTTGCGGCTTAGGGCCACAGACACGAATCAATTGGTAAAGTCTCCTCATGTTGTTCATGGCTGACGCTCTTTCCATCTCCGAGGCGCGTTCTTTCCACCAAGACTCACGGTCACGCCTCAGACTATCTTTGATTAGGAGTCTAAGACACTTCCGATCGTCCTCATACTCTAAACCACTCAGTATGGCATGGCGCTGTTCGAGTAACGTGAGGGACTCAGCAGAGACCCAGCGGTGTGACGGTTGACGAGTGACTTTGCAGCATTCCGTAGCAGAGTCATAGAGTGCTTGCTTAAAGTAGTGCGAATGACGATCCAGCTCGAACCGCCGATATTTTGAAAGGGAAATAGATAGGGTGGGGCTAGAGAAGCTGGCTCGAACAAACGCTGAGTGGTGCTAAAAACGCCGCGTTGTACCCCAAATTCCCAAGAATCTTAATTGAAGCCGACTCATCCTCCAGGAGGAGATAGTCGCACAAAAAGTCGATATCGCAACCACTCGACTAACTTTGTTGTAAGGATGTAAAGCCGGGTGTGAAAAAAGAATTACGGCGTGTTAAAGTCTCCGTTAATTGAACCATCGCTTTCATACGGAGTAATGGTATAGCTGTAAGGGCAGTCAGACTCCAGCTTGGTCCAAACACATGAAGGACGAATGCCATCATCATGGTCATCATTGACAGTATTACAGCGGTAACAAGTACCAAGTGCTTAACTGCCATACAACCATGACGAATTAAAAATTCTAAGATACTAGAAATGGTATGTATGTATGTATGAAAGCACAAGCATGATCCAGGCAAAGTGCCGTACAGTCAGAGACTGCACGTAAGCTAAGATACTATCCGGTTGCTCAGAAACCAGAAATAAAATAGAAATGGAAGTGAGACTCCAGCATGTTTCAGCATGCAGCAAACTACTGATGGCCAATCAATTGAACACGGTGTCAGCCACACAGCGCAGAAGTACTGCATGATTGCACACACGTGTAATATTGTTTAACTACGTTTCCTCTGATGTTTGTAATTTACTTGTGAACTGTACTACATACGAAAAAGCCATTTCCACCTTGGAAGCATAATATGTTAAACCCAAAAATGAAATCTTAGCTCGACATTTACTGGCGACATGCAAGCAAGAAGACGGTCAATCACTCGACCAAGTCACTCATAAATTACGAAACCTTGCCAGAGATTGTAACTTCAGAGCTGTCAGTATTGAGCAGTATAAAGATGATTCAATTCATGACGCTTTCATCAGCGGAATTCAGTCCACTGTAACCCGACAGAGATTGTTGGAGCATTCAACACTCAACCTCCAGAAAGCAGTCGATACAGCAAGGTCACTCGAACTAGCTTTCAAACAATCTGAATCACAAACTAACAGGTTGCCATGCACAAGCAATGATATTCCTCTTAATCAGACACAAATACATCCAGATACGCCCGTAGAGGTGACTGCCGCTATGCAAAATGTTATTTTTATGGGTTAACTAGGTAACCAAGATCAAAGTGTCCTGCCAGAGAAGCTGTTTGCAAAGGATGTGGGAAAAAGATGATTTTCAACGAGTTTGTTTGTCCGTCCATCGATCAGTTCAGTTGTTTCCCCTTTGTTCTGTTCCGTGGCTCCAGTATCCCTATCTAATTCAACCATTGTTGTTTACGTCAAAGGTATCCGACTGCCAGCTCTCATAGATACTGAGAGCTCTGAGAGCTACATAAATCCGTCAGTTGTTCGTGAGAACCCTTGGGAACTAGTTCCGTGCAAAAACAAAATAACTCTTCAAGCGCATGCTGATCTTGATCCTACTGTCCCTACCTGATGAGTGCAAACAGCACGAAACCGGTCGTGGGGTGTGTGTGATGGAGATGCATGCAAATGAGCTTTTATAAAATAACTCTTGCTAAAACCGAACACACGAGTCAAACCAAAGGCCTGTATTACCTACCCATTCGCTATAAAAAGTCAGTTTATCCACAATTCAAATGTTCAGCCATACCTAATTTGTCTTGAACAATGTACGAAATGATCGAGATCCCGTTCAGAGGCCTCAAACTTTCGTTCTCTATATGTGGACCTATGCCAGCTAAAGTCATACCTCCAACTCTCTTCAAAAACTTATTTGCTGATTGCAAGCCTATAGTCACTAAATCCAGATGCCACTCTTTTGTCGATGAGCGTTTCATCAGATCGGGGATTGAACAATTGTTGAAAGAAGGTATAACTGAGCCATCTTCTTTCCCTGGCGGGCTCAGGTTTTAGTCACTAACAGCGGTTAGTTATGGATTATAGCCAGATAATTAACATGTTCACACACCTTGATGATTACCCTTTGTCAAAGATCGATCAACTAGTTGAAAATATCGCTATTTAATATGTTTTCAGTACTCTAGATCTGCGGAGCACATATCACAAAATATACCTCCGTGACGAGGATAAACCATTCACAGCCATCAAAGCTGCCGACAGACTCTACCAATTCTGTCGAATTGCATTCGGTGTGACCACCGGAGTCGCGTGCTTCCAGCGCATCACGAACTAATAATAAAAGAAAAAACTATCTTGCACGTTCGCATACATTGGCAATGCCATCATCTGTGGTCGAGATAAAGCCGATCACGATAGAAACATAACTTTTCGAAACAGTAGAGAAACGTACGTCTGTTTCATTCGGTGAATACACGAGTTGAGTGACGGTTGTGTTCTCTCTGACCACACGGGCTGGGCCAACAGTAGTGCAGTACATATATAACAACTTGGCGACGGGGAGAAAATAACCCAGCAATTCGAAATGGCAATCACAGCAGAAGAAGTAAAATCAATACTTCAGCAACAGCAACGCCAATCCGAAGAAGCTCAAGCCCGTTTGATGCAGACACTTTCGAAAAATCTAAGTGTTATTTATCAAGACAAGAAGACTGACGTACAAAACCCAGTGGTGGATGCAATCATCAACAGCATCCCCAAATTCAATTACGACCCAGAAAGCGGTCTCACCTTCGAATCTTGGTTCAAGAGATTGAAATATATTTTTCAATAAATTTTCAAAGACATATTTGGCGAACAGTCTTTTTTATTTAACAGACGATATAACTGCGTGAAATTTGTCAATCAGGATTGCGATGATTTTGTAACTTATGCAGGAAAAGTATGTGGTCTGCAATCAGAGAAGGTTCAAGAGATTCGCACAAGACTACTGTCACTACTCGATCAAAATCCGAAAATCAACATGACGTCAACAACAACCGAATGCCAGAGGCTGCTAAATTTGAAGCGTGACACTGCGCTGGTCGAACAAAATCCCTGTCAGAATAAGCCGGTGGTGTTAGCAATCAAGCAGCAAAGCAGCCGGCAGAATGATCACCGTGTCGATCAAGACACCAAGCTTCCATCCCAGTTTTGCCAATGTGACAAACGGCATTTTGCACGTTATTGCCCATTCAAGAAGCACCGATGCCGTTCGTACAGAAACGTACGGACTAATGTTCAATGATACGAACAGTATAATTGCCGTCAGCTCTATCAAAATATTCGGTTACGAAGTGCCCAAAAGTATTATCAAGCTGGACCAAGACCACCTGGCCCTTCTAAGAGCATCACCACCAACAGTCGATCTTAAATCTCAACAACGAGCAGTTGGCATGTTTGCCTATTACTCCTATTGGATACCCCGTTTTTCAGCGTTCCGCCTCCTTTATGTATGACAATAAACAGCGTGGTGAAACTAAAAACGACAAGATTCGACGTTGGTGTTTAGAGCAGTCACAGTACCAATATGATGTGATTTACCGACCAAGCCGACGGCCGGGAACGGCAGTAGGAATCGTCATCATCATTATGAGGCAAAAGTGTGGAGCAGACAAAGTGCCAAGCATTATGAACCAAGAAAAGTAGATAAGTAAGCGCGCGAAAAAGGCAAAGCAGGCAAGCGGAATATACAAAAGCAAATGCGCAAAAAGCAGCTTGTTTTGTAGTTTCACTGCATGCGATTTTGTGTTTTGTTATTATGTTTTTTCCATCAAATAATACAGGATTAAAAATTATGACACACAATAAAATACACTGCCGCCACTGACTTCCGTTTGCAGCTATATCTCGTAAGTTTTGGACCTCACCCAGGCAAACGAATACGCCCAACTGAGCCTAGCGCTACGGTGAGTTTCTTCATTCAAACGCGCCACGCCATTAACTGGCCACCCGATCGTTTCTCTCAGCTCTTGCCAGGCTCTGCGAATAAGGCGCGGTATGGTAAACGGTGAAGAGGCATTTTTAAAACATTTCCGAACCATCACAAACGAGCAAGCATCAACATTCCTCTCAGTCCGTGGCCACTCGGTCCTCACACCTACTTGCAGACATCTATATTTGTGACGCGATGCTGCCACCGAATGCGAGCACTCATACACAGGCAACATGTGTCAAAAACAGAAAGCCGACGAACACCTTCCGCTCTGATAGACCAGATTTTGCAGCCATACAGTAGTGTAACACGCACCGCTGCGTTGTACACCCGGCCTTTAGTATGGAGTGAAACATCGCGTCGACGCCACAAGTGGCGAAAGTTAGCAAACGCTACACTCGCTTTGCGAACACGTTGTGAGTTCTCGTCTTCGACACAACCGCCAGCAGAGATACAATTGCCAAGGTAAACAAAGCTGTCGACCAATTCAAGATTAACATCGCACACAGTTAGGTTTTGTAGAGATCCGCTCCTATCCTGGGTAAGTGTTTTACACTTGTTAGGCGCAAAGCACATGCCATACCTCGAAGCTTCAAGTTCCAGGTGGTCCAGGGCTTTTTGCATTATGAGGGTCATCTCCGCATACTCTAGATCGATAGCTCACTCGCACGGCAAAAGTTCAACACCTGCGACTACCAGACCAGCTAAAGCTTTCCTTATGACATCGTCGATCTCGAAGTTAAAAAGGAACGGTGAGATAGGGCAGCACTGTCGCACCTTGCTGGGGATAATGAACGGGGATGACAATTGCCCGTACGCTCGAACCTTGACCGAAGTTTGGCTTTGAAGATCAAAACATACTTCTCGGGCACTCCAAGTCTCAGCAGACAGTTCCAAAGACTTTTGCGATCGATTGAATCGAATGCCACTCGGATGTCAAAGAATACCACGATAGTTGGTCTACGAAATGCTTGGCATGCATAGATAGGGATAGCGCAGAGATAATTCTGTTTCCAGAAGTCTTCCAATCTTGGTATGCGTCTCTTATAAAGCCTTTTTAATATAGTATGTCAATGTAGCAGCATGTATGAAATCCCAAGCCTAAAACCAGACAAAGTATCACACCGACAGAGACTATGCATGGGCTAGGACACTGACAGGGTGCCCAAGCCTGGACAGATAAATGAGGAAACGGCAGTGAGATACCAGCTTATCTCCGTATGCATCTCAGTGCCATTGGTAAATCAATTTACAACGGTGTTAGCTACACAGCACACGGATGTGCAATCGTACAGCACTTCTGGCTGTGCGGCTAACATCGTGCTAAATTGATTGGCCACCGGTAGTAAGCTGCATACTGAAATACGCTGTAGTCTCACTCATATTTTAATCTATATTTTGTTTCTCATATCTGTCTAGGCCTGGGCAACCTGACAGTATCTTAGCCCACGTGCAGTCTATGACTGTGCGGCACTTTGCCTGGATCAGGCTTGTGCTTTTATACATACATACACAGCACAAGTTCTGCACAATTGCACATCCGCGGTAGAAGAAAAGCAATCACAATTAAAAGCGCCCGGCGCAGAGCAACTCAAATGGTGAAAGATTGGCACACAGACTATCACCAAAACGATATCATCGCGTCATTTACCACATTTTTCTTGACAAAAGCCGAGGGAATTAGACTGATGTTAAGATCGTCAATGACCTATCCGGAATAATGAAATCCACTGGTAGAAGTAACCGTGGAAGCGACAACTAAATCGACTTACCAATATCCGCAAGCGTGGCAAGATTCCAAGCATACTTTAAAATTCTCCTTGAAACTCACTCAAATAACATTCGGCCTCATTTTATAAAATTCGTTTACCACCCGAGCGGATTGCGCTGGTAACCACATTTTGACAAGTCAGAGACCCAATGACCATGAGGTCTCTGATCGTGCCAGAGGGAAGAATTTTCGCAATTAGCACAGAGCGTGATAAATTATTTGATAAATCCAGTCCATTATTCCACACACACACCGCGGTGGCCAAAACTTTCCGCGCCGTGTTCTTCAAGCTTCTATCAAACCATTGTACCCAGAAACCACACATATAATTTCAATAAGTACTTTTTTTAATAAGACAGCAGCTTTATTCGATAATTTTCAAAATTCCAGCTTCATATTAATACTTAATACAAACGGTACAGAAATGCTTGAAGAGAACATTGTGACAAATCGATTAACGCTAATCAAGTTCGATGACCAAATGAACCACATTGATCATTTGATTGCGACTGATAAGTACCAGTCGGAACATATCGATAATTTACTCATAAAGACAGATGAAGTTGGTTATACTCCATAAATCGCCTATAGATTAATTCAGCATGATAAAGTTTCTTGATTTTAATACATAGCCTTTGATAGTCTGACCAAAAATGAAAAAATCGAAAAACTGCAATTACATAATATCAACTTTTCACTCTATATAAATTCCTCTATAGAAAACTTATCATTGTCTCAGCTACAAAAACCAATGTAGACAAAGGAGTGCCTGGATAACTCGACGTGTTATCGCCTATCGCTTAGGCATAGGATATCGAAAGACAAAAATGACGGACGCTCACAAGGAGCATTTTGCAAACAGAAATTATGGAAGCTCGATTGTCTACTAACATTAGTGAGCCTACCTAAATGACGAATCATCGCATACGACGAGGATATCAAAAAAATTAAATTTGGCAGTGGTCGGCGATCCTTTGAAACTTTCAACCTACATAAATTCTGGACGGTAGATTGGCTTATCAGCCATTACAGTTCTGTGCCAACTGAACTGAAGAAAATACGTTGTAGTATTGATTAATAATAATAATAATAATTCCAGTCACAATTCCTGGCTCTAAATTCATTTCGGGCCATAGTATTTTTAGTTTGATTTAATACAATACAATTCTATTCTTCGTAAATTCAGTCTTACTACTAATATTTTCTTTCGTAGATTTTCATATGTATTTCGCTGAAATATTAAAAAGCCCAAACATCGTGGCAGGTTACAGAAAAAACGACACACATCTAAAGTAACTTTAATAAGAAGCTACCACAATAAAATCTATCTGTTCATTCATATAGCTTAACAACTTAAAAATGAATTCCAAAGGCGTCAACTGCTTAACACTACCTACAAAATTGATTTCAGCGCGGGGAGTTAATATTCAAGTTCAAGTTCAGTTCAGTTCAGTTTGCACAGGACAGTATGTGGCTGACAAGCCAATCGAGCGTCCAGAATTTCTTTCGGTGGAAACTGCAGAGAAGCACCCACCACTGCCAAAACGTATATTCTTTTTGTCTGTTTGAAATCTTCGCCGATCGCGAAGCCAAGAGATTATCCGGGTTGAACTTAGGAAGCACCGCGTTTTAGCCGATGCTGGAAAAAGAAAAAGCAGTTTCTCTTCACCAGCACGGTGAGAGGTTAGCTGAAGTAGCATTGTGTATAATAAAAATTAAAAAACACAGAACTCTAGCCCCCAGTATATTTACGGGATAACGCTAAAAAATGAAAAACCTAAGCTTGTAAAGCAATTAAGGCGAGTATTCAGGAAACAACTTACCCCAGTTGCGGTCCAACCCC
>JACCGJ010015156.1:0-17130 GCA_013407085.1 Atriophallophorus winterbourni | reverse complement strand
GGACATAACAAACATTTATCAAAAGTATCAGAGTGTTTTTGATGATAAATTGGGGAAGTTGCCCGGACTTCGTAAGTTGTCAATTGATCCGAATGTAACACCGGTCGCCTTACCAATACGTCGTTTACCCTTTGCAGTGAAGGACAGATTTGAGTTAGAATTGAAAAGACTACAGCTCGTTGGGTTCATCAGGAGAGTAGAAGAACCTACTGAATGGGTCAGCCAGGTTACCATCGTAACAAAGAAGTCAGGTGAAATGCGCATATATATCGACCCGAAAGCTGTGAACACGGCCCTCAAGCGAGAGTATTTCAGACTTCCGTTGTTAGAAGATACTTTGCCGAGATTGGCTGGTGCTCGATATTTCACGAAAGTGGATCTGTCTTCAGCATTTTGGCACGTGTGTTTGTACGATAAATCAAGTTTTTTGACAACATTCGGAACCCCCTTTGGAAGGTTTCGTTGGCTTCGTTTACCATTTGGACTGAAAGTTTCTAGCGAGATATTTAAAAACGGCTGCTATAGGCCATAGCATACCTTACAGGTGTAATTTGTATAGCGGATGATGTTTTAGTGTACGGTCGAACAAAGGCAGAACACGATCAGAACCTAGAAAAACTTCTTCAACGATGCCTCGAACTGGGCATTAAACTCAAGAAAGCGAAAATTGAATATTGCACAAGTGAAGTAACATTTCATGGTCATGTCCTATCAAGTGACGGTATCAAGCCAGACCCTGCAAAAGTGGAGGCTATTAAACACATGCGCCCTCCTACAGGTGTCAAAAGAATAGCTCGTTTTAACGGTATGGTGAACTATCTTAGCCGAATTTTGCCTTGTTTATCACAGATAATGGAACCGATCAGGCGGCTGACACATAAAGATACACCTTTGGTCTGGGGGACACAGCGAATACATGGCTGGGAAGAAAGCAAAAGACTCATATCTAATGCACCTGTTAACGACCCCCGATTGAAATTACTGATACAGTGTGACAGTAGCCAAAACGGTATCGGCGCCGTACATATGCAAAACGACCAACCTATAGATTTTTGAAGTCGAACGATGAGCGATGCGGAAACTCGCTATGCACAGATTGAGAAAGAACTGCTGGCAGTCGTATTCGCGATAGAACAATTCAATGATGACACATTTGGCCGAAAGACTATAGTACAAACAGATCATAAGCCTTTGACCACAATAGTTAAAAAACCACTCGATAAAGCACTGCGTCGGCCACAGTTAAGGCTAGTCCGAAGGCAGAAATACGATTTCGAAATTATTTACAGGCCGGGTGAAACCATGGTCCTTGCGGACACTTTATCGAGAGCTCCATTGACATCCGTAGCGGCTGCTAACCTGGATCTTGTAGGAGAACACTTTACGCTTGCAGAAAGCGATATCAGGTTGTCACGAATCCGACAAACTTTGGCTGAGGATGACGAAATAAAAAAACTCGAGGAACAGATAATCAGTGGCTGGCCAGATAGTATCGCGATGGTTGACGAACTCATTCGACCTTATCACAAAATCCGAGATGAATTATCAACTGAGGATGGGTTGATCTTCCGGGGCGAGCAACTGGTTATCCCACGATCGGCCCGAAAGGTGATGTTTCAGGAGTTACATCGATCTCATTTGGGTATCAACTGTTGCAATAGAAGAGCTAAGGATACGTTATATTGGTTGAATATTTCAGCGAATTTTTCGAAATAGAGAAACTGAATACCACATCAGCTGAAGAAATCGTGGCGAAAATGAAAGGTCAATTTGCGAGGTATGGCATCCTAAAGAGTAAGATCCGATTGAGGTTCACAGTTTTCGGCGAAGCAGTTTGCTGACTTCGCAGAAAAATGAAGTTTTAAACATGAAATTTCCAGCCCATACCATAGCCAATCCAATAGTAAAGCAGGTATATGATGATGGTGCACGTGAGCTACCCGAATTGTCTGATGGAGATACGGTTTGGATACAACACTTCGGCATGGGAGCTGAGAAATGAGATCTTGGAACTGTCCGTGGTCGTACTGGTGAAAGATCTTACGAGGTGAATACGCAACACGGAACTTTGAAATGAAATATAGTAGATTTAAGAAAGCAAGGACTCAATGATTCAAACGAGATGTATGAAAGATATCCAGAGCCTCCAAACGAAATAAATTTGCCCAACCACACAGTACGTAAGTTCATTTGAATAACGGAAGGATGTGGAGTGTCTGTCAGCATGAATATTCATTGTCCAATCAGAATGCAGTAGCTGTCGGGGTATCTATCTCTGTATTCTAATTCCCATGAATGATTCATGTGTTTGTTGACGTGTAGTGGTGAATACACATCTGTCGCTCTGATCTTGACTTTTCTACGGTAAGCAGATGTCATTCATACCTGCCCAGACCAAAACATTTGAGGGATTATACGGCAATTAAGGGTGATGATACGTCAGTTGATTTTGATCGCGCTTGTCCATCTAAACGAGCGTGTGTGACGGAAAAGCATGCAAATGAATATTTTGTTTCATGGTTCTGGGTTTAACTCCAGTAAACATGTGTTTGGACACGTGATTTAACAGGTTGGTCGTACCAGCCTTATCCGACAGTGGCATACAAGCGCTCTTTGTTTAGCATTCCTCCACTGTTTCAAGCGCATGCGGATCCTGATCTTACTGTCCCTACCTGATGAGTGCAAAGAGCACGAAACCGGTCGTGAGGTGTGTGTGACGGAAAAGAATGCAAATGAATATTTTGTATGTCATGAATTCTGTATGAAAAGTTAAATTGCGTTTAGTTCCTTTGGGTTTCGGCTTTAATACATCACGTATGTTGTTTATCATTCAATAATGAAATTCGAAACCTGAACCGGTTGAGAGGTTTCATCTGCTCCAGAAAACTGGGAATTGATAAATAGCTGCTTATGCCGAGTCGCACTTTCCACGTTCGGTAGAAGAAAGCTCGAACGAGCGACTGGTTCGAAGCAAACGCTTCCGAGATGAGTGCTGTGCTGGATGAGAAACGCTCAGCATTCTTCATGTTCAAAGGTATGCCAACAGATGAAAATTACGTCTTCTATGAGCAGCTAGAAATAAGGTCCAATAGACTTCAAGGCGATGTGCAAACGACTATTGGACTGAAGTTATCCTCAATATCCAAAAAGCTGCAGATACCTAAAATTTTCATGGTATGTATGATGGGATCAAGAGAGCCATTGTCATAAACAAACTTTAAACGGCTCCCATTAAGTCTTTATCTGGTAAGCCGATTGTCGAAAAAACTCAACAGATGGAAAGATGGGTAAAGCACTCCTCTTTTCTCTACTCTAGGGACAGTACGGTTCTACCACATGCACTTGAAAATGTCGAACGGTTGCCGACCATCAAATATCTAGATACCCCTCCTACTCTTGATGAGCTCAATAAGGCAATCGACCGCTTAGCGAATGTGAAGGCCCCTGGTGACGACAGAATTCCAACTGAGCTCATCTAATGCGGTAGAGCAGCATTATTACAGCCTCTTCACCATTTGCTTCTTCAGTGCTGGCAGGAGGGGGGTCTCCCACAAGAGGTGCGAGGCACAAAGATCATCACGCTATTTAAGAATAAGGGTGACAGAGGCGACTGCAACAATTACAGCGGAATCTCCCTTCTGAATGTTGTAGGCAAATTGTTTGCTAAAGTCTTACAGATCCGGCTGCACGTTTTAGCTGATAGAATTTACTCCGAATCTCAATGTGGCTTCCGCAAGGAAAGATCAACCGTTGACATGATCTTTTCCCTGAGACAACTTCAAGAAAAGTGTCGGAAACAGCATAAGCCATTATACGCTGTTTTTATTGATTTAACTAAGGCATTCGACTACGTCAGCAGGGAGGATCTTTTCAAAATACTTGATCTGATAGGCTGCCCCTCAAGGCTGCTCAGACTCGTTATTTCGTTCCACTCAAGCATGAAAGGCTCAGTCCATTTTAACGGTTGAAGTTCTGAAGCATTTGAAATTCGCCCAGGCGTCAAACAAGGGTGTGTTCTTGCTCCCACGCTGTTCGGCATTTTTTTGCTCTGCTTCTGAAGCATGCTTTTAGGACGAGAACAGAAGGCATTTACATACGCACGCGAAATGATGGTAAGCTTTTCAGCCTGAACCGGTTGAGAGCGCAAACCAAAGTACGGGATGTGCTAATCCGTGACCTGTTGTTTGCCGACGATGCAGCCTTTATTTCTCACTCCCAAAAGAACCTACAGTCGCTAATGGGCTGTTTTTCGTCGGCATGCAAAGACTTTGGTCTAACAATCAGCATGAGCAAGACCAGTGTCCTTGGTCAAGGGACTGTATCGCCACCAATCCTCACAGTTGGGAACTGTCAGCTTGAACCAGTACATCATTTCACATATCTTGGTTCAACCATTGCGGATAACGTCTCGCTAGTCACGGAGATTGATAAGCGGATTGGCAGAGCAGCTGTCATTTTGTCCCGATTAAACTCTCGTGTTTGGGGTAACCGCAAGCTGACTGTAAAGACAAAGATGATGGTATACGGCGCGGTGCGTACTAAATGCTTTGCTATACGGCAGTGAAACCTGGGCCACCCACGCAAGACACGAACGGAAGCTGAATGCTTTCCATCTACGAAGCATCCGTCGTATCTTTAACATATCGTGGATGGACAGAGTGACTAACGCTGAAGTGCTTTCAAAAGCTGGTCTACAGAGCATGTTCACCCTATTACGTCAGCGCCGTCTGCGGTGGCTTGGTCATGTCTATAGAATGGAAAATGGTCGTATTCCGAAAGATCTACTCTACGGTGAGTTGCAATTAGGAAGTCGACCATTGGGCAGACCGCATTTGACATTGACCCTCGCAAGCTGGGAAGAATTGCTCTTGGCCACAATCACTTTGGGGGCATTGTGTAAAGCGTCGATTCGACTGCAGCTTTCTAGCTGCTGAAGCAGATCACGCTTGGCCTCGTGCAACTGATGCAATACAACGAGTTCCTTAATATCGTTGCAATCGGCGATGGGAGGGATAGTTCCTCCGTAATCGGACTGTAACACGTCGTATGGATTATACGGAAGTCTAGTGATTTGCTGAGCACCACATTCGGTGCAACACCATTAACTGTTCGGAATATTCCGCATTAATCCAATGAGAGCATGGTGGTTAAGTTTTGGTTAAAGTCAGATTTTACATATGAGTAGTATTTGAATTTTCTATAGCCTATATATAGCTATAGATAGGCAGATTTAAAAGTTATGATCACTCATTAGATATGTATATCCCATTCTTGATATTCAAATCACCTTCTGAGTCACAGCTGAATAAATTTTTGGCAAAGTTGTGGATGAATTCTCAATTACATCTTGAAATTCATCTTCACATGTGTCTCCAAGTCATGTCATGAAATAAGTATAATGTGACAGTGGAAACAGTTGAGAATATATTGAAATAATAATGACATAGTGTAAAGGTAAATAAATGTGATTGATTCGTCGGAATAATTTTCGGTTTATTTTCCTTTTCTTATTAAATGTACATGAATTCTTTGTGTATTTCATTAAAGATTACACAGAAGATACTAAAGCTTAGAATTCCCAAAATTTACAGTTGTTGTTGTTTACAGTTGTTGTTACAGATTGTTGACATAAAAGATCCTTGTGGTGAAACTCAACCAACATTTATGCAGCATATACAACCAATGTGTTTATGTTTTGGCCGGTTAAAACGGCCTTCCTAATGTTTTCAAATCAACGCCGTCGTGTTTAATACTTAGGATTTAGTAGTTGTGACTTACTTATTTTGTTGTAATTAGCCATCACATTTTGGTGTTAGGCATATTGGACAATATACCAATAGTTAGATTATGATTTGATGAGAATATCGAAGAAACTTCCAGAATATACCTGAGTTTCACGTTGACAAAAAGAAAGCAAAACGAAAAATCAGTCGGCTCGAATATTGTTGCGTTTATTAATCTTATGTTATCCCAATCTTCAAAATTAATGAAAAGCTGCATTTTACGCATCAATATATTTTTGTATGAAACGTAATTTTTGCATGCACTTCAAATAATGTTGAATGAACGACCCGTTTCATGGCATCAGTGCCTGCAAGGACGGAATATTTCATAAATATATAATTTAAATGAAGTAGCGGGATCCATGCAATATAAAATATAAAACATTAAGATGGGATAAACTTACTTTATGGCAGTTGGGAAACGCAAGGAGAAGAAACAACGTGTTTCACCTCGATGCAGCTTCTCTGATATTTCGAGAAGAAAGTGAAGTTGAGAATGTGGATTCGTCGGTTTCGATGAGAACATTTCCAACACGGGTAGCGAAACATAGAGTTTTACCAAATCGGTGGTACTCGGTAGAACAGCGCAAACAGATGTATATGGAATTAAAAGTTGATTCACCTGGAAAACAAATAGGTATTGGATATGTAGTTCATGATTGAAAGTTTATGACAAATTTTGCGTGATAGCGAAGTTAAAATAATGAGCGAAATTGCTTATTTGTCATTCCAAAACCTTCAAGGAGAATTGTTAGGACAAATACAAATTTTGATTTGTTTCTAGACAATGACGTAAAATAATTTTCAAATAGTTAAAACTTATCTGTATTTTGTGCTTGTATTGCTTATTTGATTTGCAAATCGCCAAGTTCAATTTCCATGTAATGTTGCATATATGCCTTTTGATTTATAGCCAATAAAATTTATTATTTAGGTCACAATAAATGAATCGTAGTCAAATCTTGGCTTATGCGACAATCTATCCTCAGTTGCACATATGGTATGACCAAGATATTCACTTTAATGTGAAAGCTAGCAAAACTTACTGCCAGTCTAAGATTAAGGGACTTAAAAAGTAGCAGGTGACCAGCGGAAAGCAATTAATTGATTTTAGTTATTATGGAGCTTCTTTTTCAATTTAGAAATTGAAATTTTTAAAAGGCTATTGGTTCTTTTTATTTATATATAGCAATATTGCAATTCAAGCCTTTATTTTCCTCATAAATTTGTTCAGGTTTCGAGGAGCGTCGGAGATGTACAAAATTCTGTATATCATTTTAATATATGTGCATTTCATTTCAGGAAGAGGTCGATAAATATTCATCTGAAAATAATTAATTCAAAAGACTTATTTATCTCGGTTGTATTCATTCGGATTATATTATGTCTATTAATCCGTCCTACAAAAGTATAATTCACTGCATTATCAGTGAAATAAATTTTCATTGAAATTTATTGCACCTGAAAAGTTTATTATCAATTAATCTTATTTGGATGAGTATAGGTCTACATCTTTCGAGATATTCGTTTAAAAAATACATTAAAATGGAACAAAATGAATTGAAATGTTCCTTACTTTTTCGCACGGGTCCATTCCGGCAAACGTTGCTTTATACGTCGATATGATGGTTCCTAAATAGAACGATAGTTATTCTTTAGTAAAGGTAGATTTATGTATTACAAGCTCACTCAATCTTATATCTGTTCTAAGATTGGAAAGAAAACTCATATTTGTAGCCTTTCCTATAATCCATAAAATTGAAAGAAATTCCAGTACAAAACTCAACACTACGATGTATCACCTCACGATATGTTGCTAGTATAAGAGGGATACTTCAACCCATAATTGCACATTTTTAAGATATATGGATCCGAAATTTTGTTCATGCAATGAAACTATGTTATATGGCTGCCTAATTTTCAAAATTCCAACTTTCATCCGAATGCAAATTAAATGCATACATTTTCATCACACACCCATACCCGGTGTTGTCGTGTTTGCACTCGTCACGTAGGAACATTACGATCAGGATCTGCATGCGCTTGAAACAGCGGACGAATGGTAAACAAAGTTTGAACATGTAATGAATCTGTTAACGCAGCCTACTGGTAACCATGCGCTTCTGACACAGACGCTTCGTCAGACCAAGTGTGTCAGTACGAACTGAGATCATGTTTCAATTGTATACGCCTGACAAATCCTAAGCTGGCTACGAACTACACAGGCCACGGTAGGCGTTGATATTTTTGAGACGGACTGAAGTGATTAATATAAATTGACACACCACACTATACATGGTGTAAAATCTCTTAGTTGCTTTGAATCATTGATTCAAAGATTTCTGGTTAAAAAGTTAATGTTTATCAACACCACAGGATTACGGTATGAAAGAAAATGTAATAAATATAAAAGTATAAAACTTCTGCATATATGATTCCGATTTCGCTTTAAATACAATCAACGAAAGTGGGGTCAACAATACATGTTGAGGTATTGAATTACAAGTTAATATAGCGTGTACGGCAAATAATAGCACCGACAATCAAAAAGAAAACTTAGGACGTTAATGGGATAACGCATGTCCACGTGTCACTTTCTCATCCAACTCCTGAACCAAGTGTCTTAGACTAATTCATGTGGTAAACACAATTCTATAAATCAGAATAATATCGCGCCTTTGCATTATGAATACACGATCGGTCCCAAATATATTCCAATCGATTGCCAATATCGCGCCTTATTCTCATTTAGATAAAGTCACATTGACCCAGACGTCGCAATCTTACGGAGAAAACCAACCACTAACTTTGTTGCTCTGTGATAGATTTTATGAAAGAGAGCAATATCTTTTTGCGACCAAGGAGCCCAGACCTCTACCGCATACTCCATCATAGGGCAATGGTAGACATTCATTATCCTTGGTAACTTTGCCATCGAGAATCTTCCAAACATTCTTCGAAAGATACCAAACAATCTGCTAGCCTGTCGATATATAATTTCTGGAAGTGAACCGTGTTCATCAGGTTTCCACTAATTCATACTGCAAGATTTTTTTCCAACTAGCACCAAGCCAATTTTTTGTTCCTAATTGATATGTTCAAGGAACATCCATGCCAAGGTGCAGCATCTTGCTTTTCCGTATGTTGAATGTCGTATCATTTATAACCGATAAGTCTGACACGTTGTCAAAATCACTTAGGAGGTTCTTTTGTTGAACTAATTCGAGTCCAAAATTTCATATCATCCGCCAAAATGACCATTTTTTGATGATTTGATTAGGAGTAAATCGATTGTGAATAAGGGATAAAGAAGCGGGCTTAGCAAAGATACTTGTGAGACTCCGATGGTGGTTTTTATATTTTCGGATAGCACTCCGTTTAATCTAAATCTTGCGTGGTGATCTGAAAGCTAGTCACACAACCATAAGTGGAATGAATCACAGATTCCTAAATCATCAGATTTCGAAAAAGAAAATCGTAAATGACTCTGTCAAAATCGTCCAAAATGACAAAGAATCAAACGTAAATGCAGGGAATTCTATCCTAATATTTCTTTTATTCTTCTAACTCTCTGAGTAAACTCGTTATAAAGAGCGATGAGATCTAACTCCATGCTGCGATGGCACCATGAACCAGCATGTGTGTGGGCTGAACAAATTTTTCAACAATTTTTTTAATAAAATCCAGAGATAGAAAATTAATGTTAAATGAAATGTAATTTTTTTTATTTAAACTAGTCTGGGATTCCAAGATAGATATATAGATTTCGGTATAAACAGCTATAGCAATTATGCACTATGTAATTTCATAAATTTTGTGAATCTATATAGCAATTATAGTAACACATAGCCCGAGAAGCACTTATACAGTCCCTGTGTTTCCGAGTGGTTAATTGCCTTTAGACCATACATGGACATATCACAAATCACAATACTTCACCTTGCAGTAGAGGACGATGGCGGTTTTATTCAAGAATAGATGTTCTGGTGATGTACGTTTACCCACGGCACATTTTACTGAGCTGCGGCTGTAATTTTTCCAACTGTTGTTAGTATTCATTTGATACTCGATTGTGATTACGAACTGATGTGATTTAAAATTCGCGAAATGTGCAACTGCGGTCAAGATTGAAACATTGACCACCCGATTAAAAATGGCAAGTTTTATTCACCATGCTTCCACGCTTCCTACAGGCCACCAGGTATTCAATTGCAGAAGATTTCAATTTCAATAGGTTATATATATATATATATATATATATATATATATATAGAGAGAGAGAGAGAGGAGAGAGGAGAGATGAGAGAGAGAGATAAAACAGAACACATATAGCAAGTTTTGCACGGTTGTATGGATTATATAAATCTTTAATAAATTTACCGATTCTCCACATGTTAATAGGTAAATCTGTGAAAATATTTATACCGATAATATGAATAATTTATATGTGTAATAATATTTAATGTTATGTCTCGAAGATTTCCACTTAAAACAGAGTGTCTTGCAATCTATGCAACAAATTTTGGTGAAAAATAGAGCTATTATGTTTTGAAAAGTTTTCGGTGGCGTAATAATCAAGACGGATAGGTAGGGAAGCGGAATGATGTTTTTCGTTAATTTCGCATCGGAAAAGCGTTACATGTTGTACGGTAGTTTCCGATTGAGATACAAAAATAATTATCCAATTTCACGCAAATTCGGGTGAATTCCGCTTGTACCTTTATTGGGTTAGACTTGCTGAAGTTAGCACAATTATGCACTCATTTAATTAATTAATTATTAAAATACAAATGGTAATGTGAATGTAACCGGATGGCTTGAATATGAGGTGAACTAATGAACCTATTGAACAACTGATTCCAGGCGCTCAAATCTCACATACCGTAGGTTCAACTAATCCCATCCGAAGTTGTATTATTTTTACTGGTCAAAATCGTGGAACACGGGTTAAGGTTAACTCCTTGCTGATGATGTTCACATCAGCTACGAAAATGCAATGCAAGTATTAACTGTAACAATATTTCTGCATCGATGTTGGCTTTCACTGATGTGTTCGAATAGTCGAATTCTACGTTTACCCAAATACGGTTTGCTCGGACCGCAACCGATAAACGAAGGCATCAAATCCGCTCAGCTGTAAAATCGTAAATTATTCATGTGTCGATAAAACGTGCATTAATAAAAACACACGTTACAAGAAATTACTGAAAAATTAATTTAAACAGATTTTTTCACATGTTCTTTGAATAAACAATCAAAGCAGTGGGTGCCCTACAGCCGATCAACTCAAATGCAATGAACAATTTTGGGAATGCTCAACCTCTATTTGGAAGTAGGAATTCAGACATTCATAATTGTCTGCCACATTTAACGAAAAAATATTTCCATCAATAAATTTCCTACTTCCGGTACTCTTTCCGGTTTATGTGAAAGAATTACCCGAACTGCTCCGGTGTAATCTTTCGTTATTTGCCGACGACAAAAATATACGACGTTGCATCCGTAGCCCAGAATTTGTCTTCTATTACAAAAAGATCTAGATACGCTTGACAACTGGTCGTTGAAGAACAAACTGCCGTTCAACTTCAACAAATGCAGGCTCATGAATTATGGGGAATCAAGTAGAGTTCACATACCATATAGGTTCATATGTCCTCGAAAATTTTAGTGAAGTAAAAGATATTGGTATTTGGATATGCTCCAGTTTAAAAACCTCACTTCAAACTAACACTTACTTTACTAAGGCAACACGTGTATTCAATCTACTCAAACGGGTATTTTGGATATTTTCACCCAATATTTGTTCAAAGATCATGAATACATACTTAGGAAAATTCATTGAATGCGGTGTACAGTCATGGTATGTCTGGCTTAAGAACGATGTAGAGCCTATGCGGCGTATCTATCACCTGTCAACAAAACTAGTTCTCAGCATCCAAAGCAGACTTATAAATAAAAGATAGGTCAACGGAATCTGTTCCACTTATCCTATCGACGAATCAGAAGAGACCTCATTCCACTTTACAAAATATTCCATACATTAAACCATCCGTTACAGGATTTATTCACGCGAAATTATTGTACCCATGAATATATGCTGGTCGTAGCACATTCTCACCTGAACCCTATAGAGTATTTTATTCTGTCCGAATCTGTATCACTTGGAACAGTTAACCTTAAATGGTATTTTATAGCTGGGTCAATTTCACAGTTTTAAAAACAAATTCATCGCAACAAATCTAGTGTGTTATACTATAATTATGGAAAAATAATTACTCACCAATCATTCCACGTTGTGACAACAAAAACACGTGGTCGCACGGTTCATTTGGTTTCGATAATGTCTGCAGCATTCTGAGTTGTAATTCGTCAGGGTCGCCATGCCATACACCAAAAGTGAAGATTTTTGCGGTCATGTAATAATACACTTGGCTTGGTGAAGATTGATGTGAATGATTGGCACATTCAGATAATTCAGCTCTGATTGCCCGACCAGCATTTTCATATACCTGCAATTAAAAAATATTACTGAGAATCCAATATCACTGAATGCTAATATGGCATCCCAGTGAAAATTATATTAATCTAGCGAAGATTGACCAAAACGAATAGATGATGAACATAAATGATTCTTTACTGTAGTGTATTCATACAGGAACATTGGTATAACGTTCATTGTATTTTTTTCCAGAATTTGATTGCTGTGTTCCTGAGACTGAGCTTCATTATAAAATGATACTCCAGTCTCAGTTCGTTTGTGGAAATAACACGATAGATTGAAATATAGTAAAATAAAGTATATCTATGATTGGTAAACTTAACGTATATTTGAAATACATGGTGGGAAATTTCGATCCGTTATGCAGATTACACAAACAATGTAATACAAAAAAAAAATTAATATGGAAAACGACCGAACCATATATGAGATTTTAACTAACTTAAAAAATCAATTATGGAGACATTTTTTGGAATGTTTCGCTCAAGTTACACTCGTTGAAGTGGAAAACTTAGTTTGGTAGCATTGGTTTGAATATTCAAAATTTATCTTATATCAATAAGCATTTTGTGTGAATAAATAAAGGTAATAAGTCTGTGCGTGTTTAGAATTTTTCGACACATAATACCTTGGCTTATATTTTATCCTTAGCATAATATTCGTTCGCATTGTTGATCTCGGTCAAGCAAATGCAAATTTGCTCCAACTTTGTCCCCTGTGAAGGAGCTAAAAGACAAACGGTTGTCACGCACTTTCGAGAGTTTGAAATAGCCGTTACCTCCAACTTGTTCAATAAATTCCAATCATACATAATCACAAATTCCTCAACATATAATTACTATTATGATGGTATGTTTATCAGGTAAATGAGAGGTCTGCTTGATATTTGTTAAAATAACCCAGGATATTCTAACATTCTTTTACCAATTTACAACATTTGCTTCGAGAATTCCTTACTAAAATGTTAACCATTATGCCATTACAAATTAGTCCAAATCGGGTTAAAAATTTAGATGGAAAACTTTATCAAAAACCGGTTTATGATAAAGAATTTTGTTTGTTGATTCTGCCTATGAAATTCAAATTTTATACAGTTGGATAATTAATAGGTTTTCCATGATAAATAATCTTGCTAAATAATTCGCCATTTGCCTCACTGGAATTTTAGTCAGTCAAATGTCGCTCAACAATTTCCAATTTGTCACAGTTTAAAATCGTACAGCGAATGTATTTCTAAGTTAGCTGCCTCGAAACAAACAAAGAGACAGACAATATAAGGAACAAAAATGCTGGTATTCGTTTCGCTGACCTCCCGATTTCAAGGTATTTCATTAAAATTAAATCCTCGGGATATATTCCCTAAAATTACAGAAAGTTAGAAGCCGGAATGAATTCGTTAATAAATTCTATTAGAGGCGCGTTTGTTATAAAGTTTGCCTCATGTAAAATGTGATTGCACTGCCAGTTTGTTCTATTGTGTAAACAAATGTAATCGATGAAATATTTCTGTGACTATATAAAATATTTTCTGAAGTTCTTCTTACGTATGGCTATATCTCGTAATACAGTGGTACTTATAAATTTCAAATAACCGAAAGTTATACTCAATATACTTAAAAGTGAACAGCATTGATTATATTACCACTTTATTAATCTGGATATCTCAAAGATATTATGCTTGATACCTTTATTCATGTGAACATGAAACAACATTTGTTAACTTGATTGTAGTATTAATGTAGAGTGAGATCAAAGGCACCAGCCAAGATTAATAATCAGTATCTCTCTGGTGACATGCAGAGCAACATCAACATACACAACATTAATAAGGATAAGACAAATAGTCCGACGGCAAAAGCGCAAACCCACAAAATTTGGGTTGGCAGATTATTACATCACAACTGTTCGTACAGTACTATTATTAATTACATGAACTGATGGATTACATCAGCCGCTATTGAACGATATGCTATTTAACATTGTTGGTTAAAACAAACCAACGTTTGAGTGCTTGAAGTGAAATACATAGCATGAAATCGATTGGCAAATCAGATAAAATGCACAACCGGTACAGACGTGTTGTCGTCAGTATTGTCGTAACGGGATTTGCCAATAAAAGACAGGTGCGTGATTTAATTCGTTTTCATGTGTGTAATGAACGATTTCATCAAATGTCTTTCTCGTGGATTTTGGGATTCGTGGGTAAACTTGTTTGAATTTAGTAAGCTTAATCTCAGAAGAGTATTGAGTGACGATCGAAAAATGGATGCATATCACGATGGTGACCTGGTTAACGTTGCTTCGAGGGTAATGGAATCGTGTGTGATCAACGTAATAGACGTTAAAGCAGAGAAGGCGATTTAGTGCCCTCACCAACAATAGGTTTTTGTTTTGCTGATTAGTAAATACAATGCATGTATACTGTGTACAAACCTGCTAGCTTCTGAACAAAGTTGGTAATCAAATAGGCAAGTATCAATCCAACTAAAAGTTTATTGTCGTCATTTTACAATACTGTTCTGTATATACTCCAACCTATTCTGGAGCAGATGGTTAAAAGCACTTTTTCCACGTTTTGATCCGTATGCGATTAAAGCACGATAACTAAATTTCATTAAATGAATATAAATTGCATTTCAACGTTTCACATTTTACACTTACTGTTTGACAGAATCCGTTAGGATGACTTGCACGTGAGTAACCCGTAATATCTGTAACGTCAAGAAATTATTATGCATTACCTAGGTAAATGTAATCCACCGCAGTAAACACACACAGAAGATGTTTATCTTCTGAAATTTAGTCCGAATAGCTCTCACATTACAATACATGATATTTAATTTTAAAAATGACAATATTCGAAATTATCAACATTTTAGTCGAAATATGGAACATCTAATCCGCATTTGCATGCATTTCCGTCGCGCACACACACAAACAAAGACCGATTTCGTTCTGTTTGCATTCATCAAGTGGGAATAGTTGGATCAGGATCTACATGTCTTGAAACGGCGAAGAAATGGTTAACAAGATGTGAACTTGTATTCCACCGTTGGATAAGGTTGCCGCGACCAACTTGCTCAAACACATATGGGTTAAAGCCAAGAGCTCGAACAAAACAATCCTCATTTTAATGCATTCCCATCACAAACTCACACTCTAACATCAATTTCCTTCTGCTTGCACTCATTAAATAGGAGATTAGGATCAGGATCTCCAGGCATGATTAAACATCTAACATACTGAACATAGAATATCTACCAAGCATACGTTACGTATGTAGACGTGGAAGAGTTGAACATTCGGTTGATTTCAAAAGTATTAATATTACTTTTCTGAAAACGAAAAGCTTCGTGAGGAAACTAGACACAAGCCTTATATTAATTAAAGCATTCCAAATCATAAACCGTTTAAAATGGTTTAAAGTTAAGATGTGATTTAGGTGGCGAGCATTAAACCTGAGAAAGCACATTTTAAATAAAATTAAATAAAAATAATATTCATCATCTAAGTAATACCGTATAAGTTGTGAAGCAAATCGATTGGGGTTTGAAAGAGAGAACTAATATTCACAAACACATTCTAAGGCTAGATTGAGAAATTATAAAACATGATAATCACAAGACAGATAACGATTGCGACATCTGGAAACGAATCAACTTTTGGCAGTTTCCCAACATGGATTTCGCAGAAATCGCTCTTGTCTAACAAATTTGCTGACAAGCTTAGACGATTAGACGAGGATTGTAGATGCGGGGGGCTGTATTCATGCGTGATACCTGGACATTTCTAAAGCGTTCGACAGAGTTGATCACAATTTACTCTTGAACAAGCTAAAGAAACACGGTGTTGTTGGAAGACTATTCGAATTGCTAAGAGATTACCTCAGCAAAAAACACATCCGAGTTCGTGTGGACGGCCTATTATCGAAGAACATCGATGCCACTAGCGGAGTTCCACAAGGCTCAGTCTTGGACCAATACTGTTTCTAGTCTATATGAACGATATACCACTACAAAATGATAGCAAGATGGTTTTGTTTGCTGAAGATATAAAAGTATGGAGGCAAATCAGAAATGCTGACGATTGTATCTTGCTGCAAAACGATTTGAGTGCTTTGTTCAACTGGTCATCTGAAAATAAACTGTCATTGAATATGCAAAAGTCGAAGATGATTCAGATTGGTCATGACCTTGGCTTTTCCTATCCATACAAGCTCGGCGATATTACCCTGGAGTACACCGAAAAAGAAAAGGACCTCGGTGTCTGGATTTGCGGCAGTTTGAAAAATGGTCTACAATGCGAAACCGTTTACAAAAGCGCGTCTCGGCTGCTCGGCATGCTACGGCGGATATTTGGACGTTTTCCCCCGGGGTGTTTTCCTCTCATGATGAATACATATATACACCCGGTTCTAGATTATGCCGCACAAGCCTGGACACCATGGCTCCAAAAGACATCTTACTCCTGGATCGCATATACCGGAGAGCTTCTAAGCTTGTCAATGGCCTCGAAAATATGTCATTCGCCAGGCGACTCAGACAACTGGAAATGAGGACACTTGCACAAAGGAGAATGCGAGGTGATCTCATCCTCGCAAACAAAATACTAACTACTGTTTCCCACCCCCAGGATATATTATTCCACCTTCTAACTTCCAGCAACAGCCGTGGCCATGGTTGCAAGTTGGAAATACCACACTCCAAAAGGAACTGCCGCAGGTATTTTTATTCGGTACGTGTGTGCTTTGCTTGGAATTACCTACCTTCCGATTTGGTAATCTCAAACAGCTTATCTATATACAAATCAAAACTTGACGATTATACGAGAGCTAATCCGAATTTTCCC
>JACCGJ010015154.1:0-10759 GCA_013407085.1 Atriophallophorus winterbourni | reverse complement strand
ATACCTTTGAACCTCAAGAATGCTGAGCGTTTCTCATCCAGCACAGCAGTCATCTCAGAAGCGTTGGCTTCGAACCAGTCGCTCGTTCGAGCTTTCTTCGGACCGAAAGTGGAAAGTGCGACTCGGCATATGCAGCTTTTTATCAATTCCCAGTTTTCTGAAGCAGATTCAAGTGGGGTTGTCTTGTTGAACTCGTCCGTGAAGGCGTTTGCGAATCTCGCAGTTAGATTAGGTTCGCACATTCGAGTGACGTCTATCCTAGGCTTAGCAGACAATTTGGTGCGGTGAAATCTCGTGTGGGGGAGCTTCAGTTTTGCACAGACCAGTGAATGATCAGTGTCGCAGTCTGCGCTCTGATATGATCTGGTGAGGAGCACGCTTCCTATATTAGTACGCTTAACAAGAATAAGATCAAGCTGATGCCAATGCTTAGAGCGAGGATGCTTCCAGGAGACTTTATGCTGTGGTTTTGTTTGAAAGAAAGTGTTACTGACACAAAGATTGAACTGTGTGCACAATTCTAAAAGGCGTTGCCCATTTTCATTGGTTTTACCTACACCGAACCTTCCGAGACAGTTTTGCCAAGACTCGTAATCTGCACCAACTCTGGCATTGAAATCACCCAATACCACTACACAGTTTTTCTGTGGCACGTTTTTCAGGACGGCTGTGAGGTTATGATAAAAAGCGTCTTTTTCAGCAGGCGTCGCAGAGAGCGTCGGTGCATAAACGTTGACCAACGTAATGGTACCAGTAATGCACCTCAGATTTAGAGTCCAAATCCGTTCGCTCCCGCTGCTGCTCGGTTCTGTTGCTTTTAATATGTCGTTTCGCACGGCAAACCCAACTCCATGCAGTCGAGGCTCATCGGAACCTCTTCCTTTCCAAAAGAATGTGTAATCACTTTCTGTTAGCTTACCAGTGTCTGGTAAGCGCGTCTCTTGTAGGGCAGCCACGTCGACATTCAGCCTCTTTAGCTCGTTGTTAATCACGGCGGACTTTCTAACGCCTCTGATATTCGAGACGTCGTCATGAAATCCTGGAAGCATGGACCGGACGTTCCAGGTTCCAAGTTTCAGAACTGACATTTGTTGTTTGGTATTTCGATTCGCTGGTGCGGAAAAATACAGTCTGCTTGTCGGTTGATTCCTAATCCCCATGCACCCAATGAAGATAGCAGACCGTGGCGAGACGGCACCTTATTGACTGGGGGCTGCCCAGCTTGAGGCGGGCGGTAGCCGTCCAGTGAGACATGGAAGTCTCTCCCACCGTCGAAAGCAGCCCCAGGCGCTTAGCTCTACGTCAGTCGAGCCATAGCTTTCAACCGGTATCTGCTGCTTCCCGTGTTATTTTCCGTAGAAGCGGAATGGAGTGTCTTCTCCATTGGTGCGTTGTGATGTACGCCAGAGCAGTTCAATATGAAGGACTAGCTGTTGCCCATGCAGCAAGTGCTCCCTCTCCACGGCACCACTGGAACCAAAGGAACAGCTAGGCTGATACGTTTGGACAACGATGCCGTCGCAGGAGCTGGCAGGACGAAGTTGCATAAACTTCGTGCTGCCTAACGGGACTCCGGCTCCGGATTTTTCCTCGAGGTTGACTCCTGAAGCCTTTTCCATGAATGGATGTAGCCACAAGGCAGTGGAGGTTTGAGATGAGGGTTTTCCTTCCCCTAGACAGATATGACAAAAATAAAAAGGAAAAAGAAAGAAATGGTAGTGAGTCTCCAGAGTGTTTCTGAATGCAGCTCACTACCGGTGGACAATCAATTTAGCACGATGTTAGCCGCACAGCACAGAGATGCTGCACGATTGCACATCCGTGCAAGTGATTATTAGGTAAACTACTGTAATTGAGGTAGTTGAAGATTGAAATATATTCCATCAGACAACTCTGAAAAATGAAGTGTTCGACGTCTGGTGTAAAAGCTGACGAAAATGTACTGGTTTTTGCTGCGCGTATCTCGAGGCTGACATTTGTAGCGAAACTACTAATGAGGTCTAAAAGCGTCAGCACCATTTCGACATTTTCACTTAGAACGACACCATCAGCGTTGGCGGACAGAGATACGCCGAAATTTGAGCCCATTGGTAGTCCGTTAATGCTGGGTTCGTAATCCAGTCGACGATATAGTTCAACAGAATTGGAGATAAAGGAATGCCTTACGAATCTTTGTAGCTATATCGAAAATTGTTGATCGTTAGATGACGATTTCTCTAAGGCGACCTGCCGCGACCTAGATCGTTATGGTGTCAGAATGGGCTGTCTGTGCAACTCAAAGGTAAAGTCTCTAAAGCTACAGTTCGTGTTGTAATATTGTATGGGTGCGAAATTTGGATCTAACGTAAAGAGCACATTCGGGGTATCCAAGTATTTGATACTCGATGTCTTTGCAGTATTTTGGCTCACGTTTCATGGACATCGGATCACCGACTTCCGAAATGGATTGTTTTTGCAACGCCATATATCAATTGGAGCAAACCTCATGGTGGTCAAACAATCACATGGCATAAGCACCCAAAGACTCTTACTAGTAACCATCGAACAGTGTTTATCTCGATACCGACTTTCGTAGTGCAACTACTTATAGCCTCTATACATGATCGACATTTTTACCGAGAAAGACGGTGTAATTATCGTAGTTCATATCAGAGATCCATCGAAACAGCACAATTGAATAGAAATGATGATAAGTGCTGGTTTCGAGAATATTACGGTTGGGAAATGAGACCCTACTATCTATAAATTCGTCCCATATGGCATGCATGTGAAACAGCTTCGTACAGCCACTGAACATGCACTAGCTTACTACCAAGTTTCGACGGATTACTAATATGAATTGCGCTAATGACGTTTTTCCTGGTAAAAATGCCGATTGTGTATAGATGCTATCAGTAGTTTTACTACAAGTCAGTAACGAGATGAACACAGTATAAACCGCTACTCATCCAACTGTGTTGAGACTCGGGTACTCGGATTGGCGTGCACAAGTGGTTAATACGAGTCAGATGGAATTGATATTACCAACAAGAGAGAAACCGAGAGTAGGAGACATCAAATTTCAAAACCACTGTTAAATGGGGTAACGTTAGCAGAAAAAGCACTGGGAGAAATCCACCTTGGGGTCCCCAAAGGCCTTGTATGCTAATGGTTGTCAGATAGCACATTTATTCTGCCAACTGCTTACCGCTATGTAAGCTTACTTGGGCGTACAAAGGCTAGATATGTTTAATCTAATAAACACATAGTGTTGCTGGCATGATAAAGCATCGCACATACAATCGTTGAAACTTCGCGCCTTAGATATTAACGGGCATCACTGCATGCGCAAAGAAGCTGCACCTTATTTATCTGCGGGAGTACGGAAATTTGATGGTATGAAAGCACAAGCCTGATCCAGGCAAAGTGCCGCACAGTCAGAGACTGCGAAAGTCGAATATTACATGAGGTATGTATTAAAAGACCCAACGTAGTGTTGCTCATATCCCTTCACACAATAGATTGCTCGTTTATGAACATTTTCACCATTTGAGTTGGAATCACTTCCTGTATTTGAACGTGGTTCATTTAACAAAACGCAAACTTTGTATTACACATTACACACTAAGAATAATGACCTTAAAAATACAGAAATTTAGTCGATGTCGACCATGGACGTACATGGCATGCGCGTGATATCTCACGCTAAGCACCGTTTCATGTGTCTAAATCTTTTTTAGCTCTTTGACAACCGTCTTTTAACTCACCCGAATGGTATGGTATGAAAGCACAAGCCTGATCCTGGCAAAGTGCCGCACAGTCAGAGACGGCACGTGGGCTAAGATACTGTCAGGTTGTCCAGGCACCCGAATACTAGACTTCAACTCCCAATAGAGACGATCTTTTGAAATAAACCGTTTTCCAATGGATAGACATGAGCCAATCGTATTGATCCGCGTGCAGAAACGCACTAGAGTTTCATTGCCGTTTCATCATTTTCTTTATTATATGTGTAAGCCTGGGCAACATGATAGTATCTTGGCCCACGCGCAGTCACTCACTCTGCAGTACTTTGCCCGAATCCAGGATCGTGATGTCATACATACAGCGTACATAGACATGAGCCAGCTCGCGTAAGCGACGCTGTCGTAATAAACAGCTTTAAAGAGCAATCCTACATAAACGTATCGCACACAGCAAAACGTCTTGCTGAACCATCCAAGTGGACTAGTTTCAAGAGTTTACAACAGTCTTATTATAGCGGACAAAGTGAAATATGCAGTAAACAGTGTCACTCGATTAGATGATTAAGCTTAGTGTACGAAATACCTCCACGAGGTGCCAGCTGGGTGGGCTCGGTTCTCCGAGCTCAGCGAAAGGTTCGGCGGTGGTGTCTGAGGGTGTGGTGGGTTTTCGCCTGGCAAGCGTTCTCCCTATAAAAAGCCACAAAAATCCAATGATGACATCACGACGCGGCGGATGTGACTCGCCGCTCCAAATGTCACTGCCCCTTGTCCTATCCAAGGACATTGTATGGTGCACAGGCAAAAACTGAAGTCACCAACCTATCAACGGGGTTATCGGGCTCCGAACTGGAAATTCCCAGAAAAGGGCGTATGAACCGCTTCGTCGGTCACCGGCCACCGATAGGTGCGAACCTCTCTCGCTCCACTGCCTTGTGGGTAAAGGCTCGGGGTGGGACCCCTTAAACGAAATCTCCCCTACTTCGGTGTAGGCAACCGGGTAGTATCATGCCTACGTTCAACGATGCCGATGACAACGCTTTGTACCCCCCTTCTCGCTTTGTACATCTCGATGTTTATGTTGAACGGCACTATATCTGTATCAGATTGTGCAAATATAATATATATAATACGATCTGTATTGGTGCCGGGCTGGTGGTTTGTTTTAAAAACAGCAATAACGACTGTTAGCGTCCCTAGACCAGTGTCAAATCACGAGTAACTGACGCATAATGACCAAGTTCTTTCTCCAGAACTATTTAGTCATTCGAAAAGCTGTGGAACATGAAAATTCACACTATTGTAATGTACATCCACCTTCGAGCCAATTATGCGAGTTGAATTCGAACGCAACGAGAAAACTCATCGCCAAATTGCTTCGAAAGAACATTTGCTTGAACTGTCATCTATTTTGTAGATAAAAACGCAGGCGTTTAAATATCGCAGATCGGAGAACAACTATGAAATACACGTCTGCATTCATTTCTAGTGCGTCATGTCAGGTTGCTATGAAACTGGCGGGAATGTTGGTTGATGTAAACACATCAGTTCCACTTTCATGCGCAACGTTCTCGGGCTGTTTACACGAATTCAATTTCCATCAATAATGATGACTGCTCAGTTTAACCAAGCCGACATAATTCTGAGGATTTGATCAGTTCCAGGAAACTTTTAGTCATGTTTTGGATTTTTGTATCTCAGTTAACGTCTTTATTGGTTTTGGAATCTTTTCGTATTTTTCAATTCTACTGGAGCCAGTATATATCCCTGGATTCCTTAGTACGAAGTTGTGCAGATGGTAGGATTTCAATCATGGTAGTACGTTGTAGTATTTTTTCAACTATTTTCAGTTTCCCTTAATAATCTGGACTAGGTGGGCTTCGAGTCTAAGTATATCTGGTTAAACGTACATTTTGGCATGATTCGAAGCGGGTACATTCGATTGAAGGTCGAACAACATTTTCGCAGGGAAATCATGGTCAGCATCATGTATTAAGATCGAAACTGACAGAAGTTAGCAAAATTTAAACCGAGTTCAGCTTGGTAGCCGATTTTAAACTGTTTCCTTCCGTTTACTCTGTGTCTTTATATGATAACTTCTCATCATTTCAAATAATAACTGTATTTTCATTTTTGTTAAGGACAAAACATTTTTCCGTAAAGAACAAAACAATAAACAATCCAAGAAGGAAACAAATAAACAAATTAATTTAATGTAAATTGTTGTTTATTTATTTGGTTCCACCAATAAACTTTTGACGAAGGGCCATAATTGCCGGAGAAATATTCGAGACGGAGCCAGAGCGTCTCACACCTTTGGATGGCGTCTGCGACGGTGTCTTAAACTCAGGGGAACCGACTGGTTGCTCACTGGTTTTCCGCAACTCGCGGGTTTCAGAGCTTGAGTGGGGAGATTTTGTGCGTTTTTTCGACTTTGCTTCGGGTTCAAGCTTTTTGTCCGCTTTTTTATTCTGGGTCTCTTTTGGTTTTGAAGATGGGGAGCTGCCTGTGGACCACTTGACAAAACGATCGGCTAGCGAGAGGCTGACAGGTTTACAAGTTTGATCACGTGACACGCTTGGTGGCTGGGAGGAACTTTTTCTTGTGCGTTCCTCAGTGTTGGTTACTTTCGGGGATGATATCAGAGATGTTTCCATATTGTCCGTTTGTCTTTGAGGCGGTTGGAAGATTGGTGGCTTTGAACTGACGGGAGTCTGGATTGGGGATGTGGCTTCTTCGAAGAATCGTTGCCTTGCCGGTGACATGGTACATCTGACCGGAGGTTTTCCTGTCAAAATATCCCGAGGGAGGTAATTAAACTTTGGATGATGTTTAAATGAACAATGATGAGATTTTCAATTTGCAATCGTAACTATTCAGGTTAAATACAACGTTGATTATTTAATAGAAAAATAGATAACGCAGATTTGAAAAGGGAATCCCTCATAAATTAAAATAGAAACGACCTTCTTATTAAAGTTTAGGATTATACTGAAACCCTTCGTCCGGAAATCTAAATTTACTCAACGTACTTCGATGCTCACATCCTCCACACTTAAACACCACAACCGGTTTCTGGCTGTTTGTCGTCATCAAGTGGAGAGAGTAAAATTTGATTATTGGTTGTTATGAAGTTTGATGCTAAACCACCCCAAATCTTGAGGTTAAAATTCTCAAGTATCATGTTTCACGAATGAAGTTGTAAAACGTAGAACCTCGTAAAGAAACAGCTATGATACGATCTCGGATAAAAAATGCAGTCCAATAAAGCACTTCTTCAACTTTGAACAACTAAAATTAATAAATAAAGAGGCCGTCATGTTTTGACTGTTGTGTTTGCTGATTTGATTGAATTTTTAGGTGACAAACGCACTAAAAGTCGTTTCACTTTAACCGAATACTGCGAAATAGGGAAAGGTACCATCTAATCTTAAAGTGTTTGCTGTCTAACTGCGAGTATGCTGTTAGGTTACAAGGTTAAAATGTGCTGCCTTCCTTCAATCCGACTAGCAAGATAAAACCTCGAATAATTTCGGTGTGGATTTGACATTCCGAACCCCGTGAAACGTTTCATCAAGGTGTTGATATATTGACGGACGTATCTAAGACCAAAATTGTTGTATTGTTTCTTTGACAAATCTGTCAACCCTAGTGGTTACTAAAGCTTCTAAGCATTGACCTTGGAAAAGACTTATCACTCAGTATGCTTAATTTTGCTTTGAGCACCAACTTTCTGTTGTATATATCTCTACTAAGTTTGCGTGTGCTTTAGCAAACATTTTCTAATCTTTTACATTTCAATGTCTACCAGGAGAGCAGAGTTTGATGGTGCTGCTGTCTTGCTGACAATAATAGCGACGATTAGGACTATGGCTATTCGAATTTTCATCCTTAGCAGTTTCAGAAACTTTGTTGTTTTGCAATCGGTACGATAGCAAATAAAAGTTCGAGCGGTAATGTGGGGTTGTGATAAGCATGTGGCACTTTCACATTGAGTTTCGTACTTTGTTGGATTTTTCTTGCAATACCGTGGTTGCTTTTTCTATCGTATACTAACGGCTAACTGTTCCATATTTCAGCATGACCCGGAAGTCTTTGAATAATACATATCCTTGTTAAGTTCTCAATTGAAACCAAATATTGTACGTGGATATTACCAGATTACACGTAGACTGGCGATCCGTGAGTTCTATTCTGCTTTCTGATAACTCACATATAATGCATATCCACTACACGCTCTCGAACACAAACGGCTAGTCGATATTCATGAGACAAATTCACGTCACATGAATGTTGCATCAACAGCGAAACATTTCGCGTTATAAGACACATTACAAAAGCTCTGATTACAAGGTAATTGTAGCATTCGGTAAACATCTTTAATGTGATTATTTACAAAGATTGAAAATCCACAGTTATTTGTTTCTGAACTGAACTGTCCACCAGGGAGCCATCGGCCGTGCACAAAATTAATTTTTCCGCAGGTTTGTTTAACATTTTTCGTTAAATATCAACGTTAGCTGTAGGCAAAATTCATCATTTTTCCGTATCAACTGAGGTCAATTTGAGACGCGCAATTTTGAACGAATTACGAGATACCGGGAATTGTTGTGACACTTTTATCTCAAGGCTTTTGGTTACACCATTTGTTAATAAACTGGATCACATGTGGAAATTATCAATCAAGACGGAAAAGAAACATCGTCCGGTCGACAAATTGATATCGGGACCTTTCGGTCAATTTGTTTTAAATTATTTTGTGAAACTTTTGTATGTGCTGAAAATTCGTTTATATGAATAAAGCAATTTTCTTCTTCTTCACCGAACTTAGGATTCCGAATTCTAGTTCAAATTGCACGAGGCTAATTAGCGGTTGAAAGTTAACCTCGCGCCAAGAATTCCCTTGAAATCAGGTAAAAGAGGACCGTATCGCTGGAATTCAGCTTCGATTTCCTCGCTGGATACATGAAAACGGAGGAATACTTTCTCCTTCAAGCACGATTATAGATTATTATTTAAAAATCTGTGTGAACAAGAAATATTCTCCTATTTGGTTTTTTTATATCTAGATAAAAGGTGATTGAAGGTCTTCCCAATTTACTTTTAATTACTTCATAAAGAGTAACACGTGCTGAAAATTGACCATATTAACTGGAGGATAGTTCTAGGGAATAACCAAATGACTACCACAGATTGTCCAAGACTGCCCAATAAGGGAACTAAGTCTAGCTTACATGATTTCAAATAAATCGACCTCTTCATGATTTGAATTTCGATGCTCTTATCCCCGCAAGCATAAACTGATCAGTAAGATTGTCCTCTGCATAGTTCTTGATCCGATGACCAGTGGGCTATAGAATGATTCACAAAGTACAGATTTAACAGTGCACTTAATCCCTCCTAATAACCGTGGCACGTAGGGGTGGTGGTGCATCAGTTGATATTGAACGCGCCTGTCCTTCTTAACGAGCGCAGAACCCACCATGGACGGTGCAATTCTTAACCAGCTTAGGATTGGTCAGGTGAATGTAATTTAAGCTTGATCTCTGTTCGTACTGACACCCTTGGTCTTACGAAGCTTCTGTGTCAGAAGCGAAACGTTAGCAATAAACTACTCTCACCGATTCATTACAAACTTTCTTTTTTATGATTATGATTCCCCGATCGGTCACAAACATTTTCCATTACATGGCCACCAGAATTCAACAAGAGTTGGTTCACATATTCAAAGTGTTGCCCGATAGCAGTGTGAGCAATTTTAGTGGAAAGTCATCGCGTCTCACAATATCGATCGATACACCGAGCAACCCAACGAACTCATTTTATAAACTATGGCATAGATCAGGAGAGTATTTTTGCAATAAACGAGCGTTTCCTATCACGAATCCAATTGAACACAATACTATTTGAATACGTATTCTTTGGCCAGATTGTCATTAATAGCATAACAATGCTTTATCGATCGATCGATCCACGATCGATATTTGGATTATGAATGCAGATATGGATAGGTTGATTAATTTATATGCGTGAATTCTCGTTCAATTAGCGAGACTAAACCTTTGATATTCGTTTTACCGGTGGATCGAATTGACTACAATGGTGAACATATTTTTGTTCTCACAGAATTTTTGTCGACTGTTAAACAGACCCAGGAGGTTAACCTCTACTGAGGACCATTGTGATAGACACTCGATCACTAATGCATAGAAAATCTGGCGCCCTGGCTTTTAACGAAGCAATTTACTGACGGAATTCACCCGATATACGTACAACACCGATCACTGTAAACAACATTCCATTATGATGTGAGATATTAAAATACACTGATACAGCTGACTACGGAGAGGATACAAATACTGCAAAAGAATACATTTAGTTCATGAAAAACAGCTAATAAAGCTAAACTTAAGCATCTTGTTTGGTGTAGGAGTCAGCTTTAACACGTGGAATTAGCGCTTTGATCGCAGCTTCTAAATTTGTGATCGGCGAGCCTAGAGCGAAGCCGGAATGAATTGAACAAACATTAATATTCAAGTTTGGTGGTTTAAAAAGTTATTAACTTTGCAATAATCAAATATATATATATATATATATATATATATATATATATAGTTTCGGTTTGAAAACGTTAGCAGTCAACGTTGAGTACAAAAAGACCGTCACTGAATAATGTTTAGGTGTCTAGATGATGTTCAATGATATCTGATAGAAAGACGTCGAGTTGAAATAAAGAACTTCCAGATCTGTACACCTAAAAAGCGATAAAGATACATGGCTCTGCATTTAGGGGAGAATTTTGCTTAAATTATAACAAGCTCAGCCATGCCGATCAGCGGCAAACTCAGATATCTTGATATCCTTCTACTCCTTATAAAATAAATAGGAACTGAAAAATTCCATATGGCCTGCCTAAATTTGTTTTCCTTTTAATCAGTAATACGTTTATTACAAATAACTACTTATGTTTTAAGAGTAGTTTACAAAAGCTAAATTTGAGCTCAAGGACAGTCATATTAGCATGAACATCAATTCAT
>JACCGJ010015153.1:0-18683 GCA_013407085.1 Atriophallophorus winterbourni | reverse complement strand
GTAATTTGGTTCGTGCTCTCAACCGGTTCAGGTTGAAAAGCTTACCATCACTTCGCGTGCGTATGTAAATGCCTTCTGTTCTCGTCCTAAAAGCGTGCTTTAGAAGCAGAGCAAAGAAAATGCCGAACATGAGCAAGAACATAACCTTGTTTGACGCCTCGGCGAATTTCAAATGCTTCTGAACTGCAACCGTTAAATGGAATGAGCCTTTCACGCCTGAGTGGAACGAAATAACGAGTTTGAGCAGCCGTGGGGGCAGCCTATCAGATCAAGCCTTTAGAAAATACCCTCCCTGCTGACGTAATCGAACGATCAGTTAAATCAACAAAAACAGCTCATAATGGCATGCGCTGTTCGCGACACTTTTCTTGAAGTTGGAGTTATCTCGTCTGGTCCTGGAGTTTTCTTTACGTTTAATTCTCGTAAGTGCTGCGCTACCACCATCGGAGTAATCAATACTTCACTCAAGGTCGGTTGGTGAAGTCGAACGATTGGTTTCTGATCAGGCTCCATGGATTTCGGTGCGAAAATTCCGGCATGAAAGTCTGATAACAGGTCAGCGGTCTGATTTATGGATTTTGTGAAGCCGGACGATGTTTTTGGGCAAAGACTCCTGGTTTAATATTTGTTCTATCGTTTACAAGTCTATACAAGAGCTTCGGATTCTGGTGCATCTGAGAAATCAATTGCGATTGGAACGCTTGTTTATCGTCTCGAATTAAGCTGATAACTTTGTTTAGCAGTCGTGTAAATTGTGTCCAAGACTCAGCTGTGTTGGTAGCCTTGTGAAACTTCCACGCTACTGCCCTTTGTTTCATTCACTTTTTAGTCCTGCTTCGTAGTAAAAATTTATTTCGTTGAGACGATTTCTTCCAAGCAAACATAGAATGTTCCTCCAATATAGATTTGAGGTGCTGTAAGAGAGATCGCCAATGACTATCCGGATCGGAGTAATCCAGTTGTGCGAAACTAGTGCTTTGTAACTCGGCACAGAGAACGGTAGTTCACCATTATGACGCATTTTGTCTCGTCATTATTGCGCCTAGCGCTACAAATGTAATCGAATTCTAGGACAGCGTGATCGCTTCGTCCGATCGGCGGTTTATAAACGATATTCTCAACAGCTGTGGGATCTGATGTTGGTATAAGGTCCAAGGTAGACGGCTGGTCTGATCCTATCATACGAGTAAATCCAGGTAAAGTATCTTAATTTTCCGTATGTTGATTGTCATATCATTCATGGCCGCCCAATCTGACACGTTGTCCCAATTCATTTGCAGTTTCTCACAAACATCTGTTGAACTAATTTTCGTCCCAATGTTCATAATATCCGCGAACAGGATAATTTTTGATGATATAATGGGGGTGGGTAAATTGTTTATGTATATTAGAAAGAGGAGCGAGCCTAGCACGGATCCTTGTGGGACTCCGCTGATGGTTTTGAACATTTGCGATAACACTCCGTTTACGTTAACTCGGGAATGACAATCTGAGAGGTAGTGGTACAACCATGAGAAGAATGGTCCACATATTCCTAAACGTATCAGTTTTTGAGGATGCAAATGGTGATTGACTCTGTCAAAAGCCTTAGGCGTTGTATAACCGTCCATCCTATTTCTCGGAGTTTCTAAGCTCATACATTATAGTCATCCTCAACCTTTAATTTCTGATTGACGGACTATTTTTCTACACAAAATAATCGCTGAGAATTTCAAGTCTAGCCACCATTAAAATAAAAGTCTCACCTGGCGAATTTCAGGCTCAATGAGACTTCCAACAGATAAAGTTTGTTAGAATCGAGTTCACCTGGTTTAAGTCTATTAAACACTAGTTAAACACTAATTTTCTTAATACGAATACTCTGCTTCTAGCCGATGAAATGTAGTTTCCTTTTAGATGGATACACATGCGAATGAGCGTTTTTTCAGTTTCCTTTGTTTTGTGCAATTAATGACCCTACACAATTAACCCTGAGGATTTGAAATGCACCGCAGTTACTCTCCTAAGGTAACGCCCTAGTTTCTAAAGAAGAAGAGACCGAATAATTTTGACCGAAATAATTCAGTTTCCGATCATTCGTGCACTGATGCAATCAAACAATATACTTCGAGAATTTTAATACCCCGTTGTTAATTTGCCATGGTAACGCCCTCGAATAAAGAAACAATAAACTGCTTGATCTGGACCTGGCATTGTTTGGATTCTCTGTGGTATACCTTTGTTCAAATGTTGACCTCAAGCAGTACACTTCAAAGATTTTCAGCCCATCACTGAGTACTTATTAGGCCTCGAACAAATGTACTTTTGGCTTTTGTTTTCTCAATTGTTCGTGAGTTCACCTCAAAATATAATGCTACCGGGGATACAGCGGTCGTCACCTGAAGAACAATATACGAATTGAACTTTTGCTTCTCCGATTAGATGCAATTTTGTTTTCACATTTGTGATGTTGTACCTTCCTGAGTTTCCGTGTCTAGAAACCTGATAACCATCTGCACCGCCAAGTGCCAACAGAATGCAAGATAATCTTCGACTTGGTGCAGCCGTTACGTCCTGACGGTTGGATCAACACCAATAAACATGATAAAACATTCACTAGATTATTGATTATTACCGTAAATACCCGCGTATAAGACGCACTTTTTTCTTCATAAGTTGCCCTAAAAACCCAGGTGCGTCTTATCCATGGATACATTTATTATAAAAATTACCGTAAATACCCGCGTATAGGACGCACTTTTTTTCTTCATGAGTTGCCCTAAAAACCCCGGTGCGTCTTATCCATGGATACTTTTATTATAAAAATTAAGCATTTATCATAATATCAAAAATTTATTTTATAAACCGGTACAATATTTATCAATATTTATCCTCGTCGTCACTGTCTTCATTCAACAAAGCAGCACACTCCTGTTGTGTTATGCAATCATCATGATAGTCCAGCTCTTCCTCCCTTTCGTCGTTGAAGGGTAATAATGAACTGTATCTTCAAAATCATGAAAATGGAATATCAACCAATCATGGAGTAGTATTTGACTCTTGTTGAAGCAGAAACTTTTCCTTAAAAATGTCATCCAATCATTCGACATGACGACCAAGAATGAGAAGTGCACTTTCCACGATAGTCTACATAGTCTAGACAGACATCTGCTGACTGACAGGATGAATGAGTCAGCAATCAGCACACACGATGATCATAGCGATTGTATTGAGGTCACCGTGATTGACTTAAGTTCACCGTTTCTATAAAAATTAATGGAAATTAAGGACTAAAATTAGGATGCGTCCTATACATAGGTACACAGTTTTTCCATCGTTTTTGGGGTCAAATATCCACTGCGTCTTATACATGGTTTCGTCCTATACGCGGGTATTTACGGTATTGATTTTTGTAGTTAGGTTTGGAGATAAAATAACTGTGATTGTAATTTTTGCAAAAGTTGGAAATTCGGTCCAGATGGTAATGTCTAATTTTAGATTTAAACTCTTATTATCTCCACATATGGCACACAGGACATGGTAAATGCCGAATTATGCGTCAGAAACGAATTGTATCAATTAATGTAGCAGTTTAATGCTTGTACAATTTTCCATTAAATTAGCAAAGCTAAAGACTCATCGAAAATGGACAACTTCAGTTTGAATGATCGCATGAAAACCCTCCGCCTTAAACTTTTCGGATCTCTACGGTTCAAGGTATTTCAAGGTTTTTATGGTCTAAAAATCAACAAGCTTTACAACAACCATATAATGGTAAAAGTGAAATGCAATGTACAAACCAAGATAAAAATTCGTGTAATTTCGTTTTAAATTCATGCAAGCTATTGGATTGAGCAACGGTAGAAGGTAAACTGTTCCAAGTAAAACAGACACGGACAGAATAAAAATATCTTTTACAGTTCAGGCTGGAATGGGGTACCACCAGCACATATTCATGGGTCCGATAATTTCTCTTATCCCTGTAAGGGATGGTTTGGGGTATGGAATATTTTTGTAAATTAGGATAAGGTCTCCTCTGATTCGTTGATAGAAAAAGTCGAACAGATTCAGTTGAGCTTTTCTTTCTTTATAAGACTTGTTTCGGAAGCTGAGAACTAGTTTTATTGAGCGGTGATATTTAATAATAGTGTAGAGAAAATTATCAGTAAAATATATTAACTACCGTTAAAAGATAAATTTGACATCGATAGTTTTGTAAAAAAAACTACTTCTAGGAAAGATAACTATAGGCAAACGGTATAAATGACCTTAGATATAAGGATGATTTGGGAAGTAATATATTAGAAGAAGAAGAAGAATGACTTTATTCGTGTTCACGAATTTTCAGCAATAGATTAATTTCTCCACATAATACCAATACAAAAATATGTATAGCGTGCGCACAATGAAATAATACATAGGCCAATGAAGTGTCAGGTTACCTCGGGCTAGAAAAATGTGACGGGAATAAAAAAGAGTTAAAAAAACAGGACATCTCAGCGTGAATTAAAAATAGGTGAGCGTTTCTCCAACTTCATAGCATCAATAAATTAGGTTCGTTATATAATGCAAATAAAATATAATATATGAAGTGCCACACAATAAAGTAATACTTGGGCTAAAAAGTGTCAGGTTACCATGGGCTAGACAAATGTTAGGGGAATTTGAAAAATTAACTCGAAGAATAACTGGGGCATCGTGGCATCATTAGAAAATTGTCAAGCGTTCTTTCAACTCTGTAACAGCTTTTGATTGCTGTACCATGTATCGGGCCAAGTATGGGATAAAAGAATTTCTAAATTTATTCGGTCTTGAATAGGGAATAACGTACTGGCTTCGGGTGGAGGAAAGAGATCTGCAAGAAACAAGGCTTTTGTTCAATGGATGTGAACTATCAGTAGAAATGTTCGCGAATAATCTGCTGCATTCACGAAAATGACGATTGACAATAGTGTCACGAATGTCATCAGCGGAAACACAACTCAGTCTTGAGATGAGCTTAATGCATCTTCTGATCATTGTAAAATCCTTTTCCAAGAGGCCGGGAAAAATCACAGGAGATGCGAAAAGAAGGTGAGGAATGATGCAAGAAAAAACGAAAAGTTGAATGACATTTGGTGGAACAGAGAAAGAACGGAGACGTAGTGCGTAGAACGACAGTTGGCGCACTTTTGTGAATACCCTTGTAACATGTTCAGTCCAGCTAAGATTTTCAGATATTGTAACACCAAGATACCTAAAGCTGCAACATCTGTCGAACACCAAGCCGTTAAGAGAAACGCGAGGAATTTCCTGGTGAAGGGCTAAACGACGCTGTCCAATCATGTTGGAAAATACGATTTCGCTGCATTTAGAAGGATTCAACGATAAACCAATCGTGGAGGACCATTGACCAATGTTCGTTACCATTGATCCTAAAGCATGTTGCTCGATCAGACGATTTTGATTTACTGCAATGGCAACATCATCAGCGTATTTGAGGGTAAGTGCAGAGAGGTCAGAGGGAAGATCAGAAATATAAAGGGAAAATAGAAATGGGGACAATATTGCACCTTGAAGGACACCACGGGGAATAGCTATTTCACGGGAGGTTTGGCCGTTCGCGACTGTGTATTGGATACGACCCTCAAAATTGGATGCCAGCCAATGAATAATATTTGCAGTGACGCCATGATCAGATAATTTTTGAAGTAATGAGTTTCTTAGAACACTGTTAAAGGCATTTGTGTAATCCAAAAAACAATTTTGTACTGCTCTAGATTTGCTATCTAGAGAACGTGAGATAAAATCTGTGAGTACAGCGACAGCATCGACAGTTGAACGATTTTTTCCGGTACGCGAACTGATGAACATCATGCACCTGACAGCTGGACACGAGTCGCCGTAAAACAATTTTCTCAAGTACCTTAAGCAACTGCGACGTGCATGTGATAGAACGGTATTTACCAGGATCTTTCTTTGGAATCGGGCTAATGCAGACAGATTTCCAGCAATCAGGCATAATTGCTGTTTCCATGCAACGATTAAAAATGGATGTGATGGGCGATGATAGCACTCCAGTACATTCTTTTAGTACAGTGGGCGAGAGTTTATCAGGTCCTGCAGCCTTAAAACGTGATACAGCCGAAAGTGCACAAAAGACCTCGGATACGTAGGTGAAAGTTGAATCGGAAAAAGAGGATGGGGGCAAAATAAAGTTATCTTCACAGTCATTATCAGTAATTTGATGCACGAACGATTCGTTCAAGGAATTAATATCAAAAATAGGTGGGGATTTCCTGTTGTTCTTTCCACAAATTTGCTTAGGCGCACGCCATAGGTGACGACTGTCTTTCGTTCCAAGAAGTGTGTTCGTGTACAGCTTTTCAAGACGTCGAATTTCGAGCTTGATTGACTGGGAAAGCAACGCAACAGTTTTACGATCATGTGTTTTGAAGGCTTTCTCTTTCAATCTCCTTAGGCGTTTTAGGTGGACAGAGGAAAAGCGGTGAGGACCCACAAAGATAGTTTCTTTAGGACAACAGATTTCAAAGCAAAAGTTAAGATAAGATGTCACAACATCACATTCGACGGAGACATCATCTTCATGAAAAATGTTGAAATCAGTGGTAGAAAGCATGTCCCTGAGAGTTGAAATATTGTCATGCTGACAAGCTCTGGAAGTCACCTTTTTGCCATTACTGCGGGTGAGGTGCCTATGTCCCGTGCTACCATAAATTTTTGGGAGAAGTTTGATAATGCAATAGTCAGAATTACCAATTGGAGCAAACTTGCGGGCGAGGAACAGATGCGGTGCATTTGTTAGGGCAAAGTCCAAAAATGCGTCAGCTCGAGTTGAGAAATGAACAACATTTTTGAGCGACAATAGGGAAAACATAGATACATTGCAGTCATTGAGGTAGCCAGTTAAGAGAATCAAAGAATTTTGAAAAGGAGCAAGTTTCATAAGAAGTTCATAAATGAATGCATTAAAAACGTTAGATTGACAATTTGGGATAACATAAGTATTTATCAAAATAAGGGATTGAAAATTAGAAAGATATCGGAGTTTACATTCGACAGCCAGGCAGGATATTTCAACCTTGTCAAAAGTAAAAATCTGTTTGCAGCATAAGCACCAGTCGTTTCGAATATATGTGATAACACCGCCACCACGATTCCTCAAGGGACAAGTTCGGTCAAGACGAAAACAGTTGAATCCTTCAATGTAGAGCAACTCATTTTCTATTGTCGAGTGAAGCCATGTTTCTTGGAACATGGCAATGCCTGTATGCTTTGAAATTTTTGAAGTGAGCAGTTGAGAAATTTCACCATACTTGGACCACAGCGAACGAACGTTTGATGATAAAATACAAGGTATAGGCATTCTAGATAAGTCATGACGTCGACGAAGAGCGACTTGCCAGCCTGCACGATGTTTCCTTTTCTTTTTCAATGCTTGCTTCAAAATATTATCTAGTTTTTGCCGAATAGCATAGCCAAAGTTTTTTATATCAGAAGTCTCACTAGAAAACACGATATCACGTAATTGTTTTAAACTGTGCGCGTTAAAAATCGTCCTTTGTTGATATGAAAACATGACAAATTAAGAAAAATGACGAAAAATAATGTGGAGAAAATTGATCGTTTGTGCACGGCCGATTTGAAGGCCCCGCTTGTAATGCAAAGAAATTTGAGTGCAATCGGTTAGAACAGTTTTTGGGTAACCTATCACTTCTGATACAGGAGCTTCGTCAGACCAAGGGTGATTGTCAAGAAAGGGAACATGATTAAGTAATACTCAACCCACCACCACTAATTTAACCTTAATATGATATCTTTTAGCCGAGAACGTAGTGAAGATTGATCGTTGTGTACAATATGGGGAATATCAATATAAATAATACTGAAATGTTGATTGCAAAAGAGAAGTGTTGTTTGAAATCGTTTCGAAATAACTTTGATTAACCTTCTGATAGCCATGTATTCATTCGAATAACTACATGAAAGATGGCGTATGAATATTCGAATCGATGGAGAAAATTTCTAGAATTGGTAATTAAGAAATTAGTAAACGAACTAAGAATTTGAATCCGTGGTGAGTTACAGGAAGAGTAGGTAATTACCTACGAGATCAATGAAATGGGCAGTGTCACGACGTAAACCGCTTGCGAGTACACATCAAGGTACAAAAAGTGATGTGTTGTTTCTAAAAATGCAATCGCTAATAAACTGAATATCGTCGGCATAAACAAAACGAAAGCGCTTTGAAATGGGACTGTCTCTCCTCCGATCAGCGGTTTGGCAATTACGGACAACCTCTCGCTAGACACTAATATTGCTAAGTGGTTTGGCAAAGCAACTGCTATTGTTTCACATATCAACTCGCTTGTCTGGAGTAACCGCAAGCTAACCCTAGAGACAGCGCATTTGTACTAAATACTCTACTTCATAGTAGCGAAAAACACAAAAAGCTGAGTGATTTCAGTTGCAAATTGCACATACCCTAAATGGACAAAGTAACAAATAGAGAAGCGCTTTCTAAAGCTGGTTTACAGAGATTTATTTATTCTAATACGAGAGCGCCACATATGTTTGGATGGGTCATGTGTGCAGAATGAGAAACGTTTCGTATTTTAAACTATCTACTTATTGGAGTCGTGCTTGGTCATGCCGAACTAGCAGTACGAATACGTTTGCAAAAGATATATGAAAACGCTTGACATTGGCCCTACGTGTTGTGAATAACTAGCTCTTGGCCGATCACTTTGGAAGTATTATGTGGAACGTCAGCAGTAATCTCAAGAAGAGTAGATACCAATATCGACTGCTTAATGGCTGCTGTGTCGAATAGAGACTCACAAAATGATCCCAGATCAATCGCTCAAGTTGCCTAAAACGAATTATATATTGCGGGCCTCACATCCCAGGCACTTACACAAGACAACAGCTTGCTGTTTATTGCCAACTTTAGGGGATGACAGTGAAATTAAGCTCATTGAGCCTTGAATCACTGAAAATGTGATACCAAACAATGGTTTCGGTGTACCTAAATCAGTTATAAATTTTTACACTGAATTTCAGATTATCGACCATTGGTTTGACCTTTCGATTTCTGTAACCCTCCGTATTCACCAACACGTTTGACAAAACGCCGTCCAATTATTTTTACCCAACTTGTCCGTGGCTAGTTAAAATTGAACGAAATTGCAAAAATCTAATAACAGTCCACTGTAAATCATTTTGTGAATAAATGTATTGATTGATTTCGATTTTTCCGAGAGAACATCATAAATTAGTTTCGGTCGAACGGACTTGGCGTATAATTACAGGGTGATTAGTTCCCGCAACCGGTCACGAATAACGTTTTTTAGATGGATCGTCATATATATTATATTGAATGGGTGATAATATAATTTCTAGCCATTCTTGTTGTAAAGAATTCCGGGATTCAAATAGCGTGATTCCTGGTTAAGTGTTTTTTATCGATTCACCGACAGTTGAACGACTTCCAGCTGTAATACTCAAGTGAAAACAGGTGGGATTAGTTTCAAAGAGCCGTGAAACAGTGAAAGTGATGAACAAAGGTAAAGATTAAGACAATGAACCACAGGAGTCAAACAAAAAGGTTGATCATATTTACCTTAAAATGGCGAACAGACAGAAACTGGTTGTGGTGTGTAAGCAGATGGAAGTTATGTAGCTACATCGTATGGTTTATGATACGTGTTTTGATATTTAAATCAGCAATATCTGTATATTCATGTATTCGAACGCTTTGAATATTTTTGAGAAATCAATTAGACATTCGGTTCAAAGTCACAATTAGTTCAGCACTCTTTCATTCTTTCAAAGCTAACCAGGTTTGGATTTTTCACTCTGTTCAGTATTTACACTTTCGATGTCATCCTTGTTATCAGTGGTTTTGAGGCGTCTAGGAATAATTTTAATCTCCCGGGGCAAATTGTATCGAAATTGCTTCCAATTTTTAAGAACGACATCAGCCATGCGGTCTGTCAGCAGTGTCAGTTTAAAAGGGTGCGGAGACTTACCTTCGTATTTCGGTCATGTCGGGATCCTAAATGTATTGATAACAGTCGTCTTATTCGTTTGGATAGCGTCACTAATAAATTTCCATTGTTGTATATCGTGGTTGAAGTTACACTTTGTATCTGGACTATCAGCAGCTTCTGGGACGATCAGGATTATAAGACTACGACTGTCGAGGTCGTTTACCTTCCCAATGTTCCTATTTACTGCCGACTATAGCCGTTGTGACCAGGGTATATCAACAAAGATACGTGGTGTGTTTTCTTCACCGTCTCGTAACAAGTATGCAGATAAAAGTACATCTTCTAGTTCTTTTTCACTTTGCAACACTACCTCGAGCAATCTCGGTTTATCCTGGTGCGGCGTTTTGGGAGCACGAGTCAAGCGAGTCATTAAAACCGGATTGATTGTTTTTAAACTCATCCTAGTACACAGCTCAGATCATTTGTTTAAATCATGCTGCGGTCTATTCGAGAATAGTGTCTCAGTTGCCTCTGGCATATTGGTACAGATAATGCTGAGCGAAACCCGTTTTCAAGATGGTTTCTTAAACACAACACTTGAGAAGGATGGCTTAAGTTTTGGCTCGGATGTATTCATCTCTTTGGTGTCTTGTAGCAATATTTAGCAATATTTAGGGGGTAATAGTGGTGTCTAAAGATAAATTTGAATGTTTTAGATCCTTTGTTGTTGATTTCATCAATAGCTCCATTGAATTTCTCATTTTGGCAAACTGGTTTTCCAGGTGTGACAGTCTACTCTCCATTTCATTAGGGTATTTACCTACAGTCAAGTCTTTCGTGTTATGGCGGACGTCTTTATTCGAATGTCTACAGCTTGTACAAACAACAAACAGATTGGTGTTTCTCATCGTTAACAAGCCTCACGCGAGTTAGACGAGTCACTTTGTCTGTGATTACATGTTAAATGTGTCTGCTATCAAACAGGCTTTCTGGAGACTCGCCAAAGTTCAATTCAATTCAATTCAATTCAATTCAATTTTAATGGTCTAAAACGCATATAGCTTGACAAAAACCACAGAATAATATGGCAATTTCGAATAAAAAGGTAATAAAAACGGGATTTTTTTGCTTACTGAGCATTTCCGGAATCGGGTAAAAAATCCATAGGACAGAAACTGTTTTCAAAGTTCAAAGTTTTTATGGTGTAAAATATATAGGTTCGATGTTTGGATTGGTCGTCATGAAATTGTCCAAATTGGATTTGAATATATCCAAGTTGGGTGAATGTGTAACATTACGTGGTAGGACGTTCCAGGTAAAGCATACACGTACAGAATAAAAATACCTTCGGCAGTTTAGTCTCGAGTCGGGAATAAGTACTGTATAGTCGTGACTCCGGCTGGTTCTGGGTGGTAATCACGTGAATAGTTGATTAAGGGTATGGTTGGGGTTATGCAGTATATTGAACATAAGTAGCAAATCACCTCTAAGACGGCGGTAGCGAGATTCGAAGAGATTGAGACTTGTAATACGATCTTCGTATCGTTTGTGCTTTAAACCACGTACGATCTTGGTGGTCCGATGATATATTCTCTGCAAGAGGCTGATGTCCTTCTGTAGCCAGGGTGACCAAGCCTGAACCGCATACTCCATGGTTGGCCTCAAGTACGTATTAATTATCCGATGAACAATTTGCTTAGTGAAACTCCCGAACACGCGTTTTAGCAGTAGCAGTACTCGTGACGTCTTTTCATAGACAGCTGTAGCGTTATGTGACGGTTTCAAAGTGCTGCTCACCCACACACCCAAGTCCTCCTCCTTGTCAGTGCTTTCAAGAATATGGGAACCAAGGGTGTAGGAGTACTCGAAGTGTCTTCCAACAGTCAATACCTTGCATTTTCTGACATTGAAAGGTAGTTCATTTCTAACTGACAAGTCTTGTAAGGCACCGAGGTCCAGCTGAAGCTCTCTGCAATCCTCCGTTGTACGTACTTGTGTCCACAGCTCGATGTCATCCGCAAATAACAAGATTTTGCAGCGAACAAGTTTAGGTAAGTCGTTGACATACATCAGGAAAATAATTGGTCCAAGCACTGATCCCTGCGGCACCCCAATCGTTACTGCAATAGGTCGTGACAAAGCACCATCAACCCTTACTCGAATGACACGGTCGCGGAGATAATCCTCAAACCAGGCTAGTAATGAATCCTTGATTCCACATAGCTAACAAGATAACAAGCGTGTACTGTGAGACCTTTGTCTACAGCTTGTGTCCAGTCATCGAGGGCGAGCAGAAGGTTTGAAAGGCAGGAGTGTCTTATTCTGAAGCCGTGTTGTTCGACTGCGAGCAAGCAATTGTCTTCCAGATGCTTTGTGACGCTGTTTGCTACGAGGCGCTCCATCACTTTAGAGATCACCGGTAGTAGTGTTACGGGTCGATAGTTGGATACTTCGGAACGGTTTCCTCCTTTGTGGATGGGGGTAATGATGCCATTCTTCCAATCACAGGGAACGAAACTTTGGGTTAAAGAGAGGTTAAACAAGTATGTGAGAGGCGTACACAAAGCATAAGCACAGTTTTTAACAATCAACGGGGTAATTTCGTCGGCTCCGGGAGATTTTCTCGTGTTGAGATTTAGCAATGTGCGGAGGACACTCTCCGAGGTAATAGTTAGTTGTTGTAAAACATTTTCGGGTGAGATGACGGGAGTTAAGGGACAGGTAACGGTGTTTCGTTGGCTGAAGACAGTGGAGAAGACATGGGCTAGAACTTCGGCAGATTGCGATGCTGTGGTTGTTGTTCCATCACGTGTCTTTAGAGCGGCAACTCCTGGTTTCACCCTTGACCGGTTATTTATGATCTGGTAAGGAATTTTGGGGTTGGATTCCATTTTGTTGAGTAAATGATTTTGATAATTCAGTTTATCATCAACAACAAGTTTGTTTACCTTATTTCTCAGCAAACGGAATGTCTCCCAACTCTCAACAGTGGTATCATGTCCATGAGCTCGCCATGCAGCATTTCGCAAGGTCGACCATTTTTGTGTTCGGCTTCTTAGCTTAAATGTATATCCATTTTTTTGCACCTTTGGAACAAGATGAGTGTGCATTTCAACGTCAAATTTAAGTTTGTTTATCATCCACTGCCACTGATCGTGCACGCTGTCGGACTTAAGACCAGGGTCTGTGGTGTTCTTAAGAGTAGATTTAAGTTGTGGAAAGTCAATTTTTCTAATCACCTTGATGATGTCACTTGTTCTGATTGCCTGGCAAATATAGTCAAACGTAATAACTAAGTGGTCACTGAGTCCTATTGGAGCATCATAAGTTAGACTTCCAATCACGTGCTCTTCATTTGTCAGTATTAGTTCCAAGATAGACGGCGTATCAGTACCACGAAATCGGGTATTGTTGAAAATATGGTTGTAGAGTGGAATTTCTTCTAGCAACTGTTGAAATAAAGCATTTAAGGAATTTTCTGGATGAACTGAATTTCCCTCAAAGTTCGGCAGATTAAAGTATCCGACCAGTAGAAGTCTGCCGCGGTATCTGGTAGCCGCTAAGCGTATATTTGCAAGTAATGCTGAATTGTAGGCTTCGTCGGCTGAGGGCGAACGGTAAATCACACCCACTATGCATTTTTCCGCTGCTGTTACATTCAACGAACACGATAATGTGTCTTGCAGTTGTAAATCGTCATCAGTGATCTCTTGGCAGAGCAGTCTCCGAATGTGGTAAAGCGCAACACCACCTCCTCGAGTCAGGCGATCGCGACGAAGTAGAGACATACCTTCAATGGCAACTTCATTGTTTGTTAAAGTTGGATGAAACCGTGTCTCAGTTACATCAATCACGTCTGGCGAGTGTGTGGTATTTAGTTCAGTCAATCCGTGTAGTTAATCAATTCGTGTAGTTAGTCAATTCGTACATATCGCACTCAGTACGTATGGGGAGTACTTATTGCGTACAGGAAAGTCATACTTTTTAGAAGTTAAACCATTTTGGGCTTGACTTTGTGAGTCAGTTACAGCAGATTTAGAGTGCACAGCTGAGGTCCAGCTTAAAAGTATATCTGTGTAAGAATTTCCTAAGACCGTGATCGTTTTAGCTGATTCTGAAACGGGATTAACCCTGCAGTTTTTCTTTTTTGTTACACCAATAGCCTTAGTCTCAAATTCCTTCGCTTGTAGTTCCGAAATCGTTGTATTGATAAGATAGTTTACATCAGTGATCACTTGCGTGCTCATATGATTTAACAATATTTACTCCATGCGTCGAAGGCTCAACTCGAAACTGGCCATTCTATTTTCTATTTTGGCTTCAAAATATCGGCATCGTGCAAGGATTTAGCTCTACAACGAACACAGACTTAGCAGTGGCCTGGAACCTTCTCATTTTTCATTAACGCTATCGAATCTGAGCTAAAGTACGGTCACATTGAAATTGATCTTACCCATACAAAGAAAACACGTTATGACTTTACTCGCCTTGGGTCTTACCGGCTGTTCACACGCTTTGCACGTAACCTCGGGACAATTCTGCGTGTCGAGATGCGACCTATCCGCTTGGCCGGCCGTGACCCTTGTTGCGTTCGGCAGATCCAGGCCCTTGGTACAGAGGTCAAGTTGGTTCCAGGTCGCTGTCAGGTGAACAAGCTCTCACTGTCACAGCTTGATAGATCGATTTTCTGTCTGTATGTTGGATCGCCTGATACGATCACACATGTTAGCAGGCTGATGTGGGTTGTTCGGCTGAGTAATGGGTCACCTGGTCGAGGTGGCTGCTTTGCAACTCGTGATTTGGTCATTTAGCAAATAATCCACTATCACTCGTTAACCACACAAGGTAGAACACAAAATCATGTATCAAAATGCGTAGCTTGACGCGATCTTTGCAATGATAGCAAAAACCGTAGAGTAGTTAGCGGTTGGAAAACGTTTTCATGCGTGAGCAAACTGGGATATTTACGTCGAAACGGTAACTTTCTGCGGATCGGTTGAAAAGAACAAAACAAATAAATCCCGATAGCTATGATCGAAAGTAACACAGAATTCTTGGTACGCGCGAAATCCGAGCAGATTCAGCGAAGATATTACCAACAGTGTCGGAGCAAACAAATACGACGCACAGCGGAATCTATTCAACGCAATGCGCAACTCCGGTGAGATTCTATGTTTGAACATCGTGGTTCGTTATAGGAACCGCATGTAACAGTGGTATTCAAATATAACTTTGTTTACCACTTATCCACTGTTTCAAGGCTCACTGAACCCAGTCTTACTGTCTCCACCTGCTGACGGCAAACAGCCAGAAACCGGTAGTGGTGTGTAAGTGCCGGGGATGTGAGCACACATTACTTTGGTCATTCATAATTGCCTTGAGTGCTTGACCACGAATCACTATGTATTTGAACATCGTGGTTCGTTGTACGAACCCTATGAAACAGTTGCATTCAAGTACAACTTTGTTGACCTCATGTATATTTGTTAAATAATTCTGTGCATCGAGAGCTCACTCATACTGAAAACTTTCTGGATAAAAGTTTATATTAAATTCGCGGGTATCTCGTAAATAACATTTATCAATAAACCAGCAATAGAAATATCTTCTCTAGAAAACATATATAAGCTGATCAAGATAAAAATGCTGATAATTCATTCAAATAAACTTGAACACAAGTGGACCCTTTTTGTATTTGCCTTCCTTGAGAATGAACTATAAATTCTCATGTATGTAAACACGGTTAGGGTCTGAATTTGTTCCGCAGAGTAGGTAAACATTTTCATATACCGCCGACAAAGCTGATCAAATAATTCCCAGATCGAATTACACGTTTACTTAACAACCCCGACGTTGTTCTGTTTCCCGTAGCGAAATTTCGCGACAGCTGTGTAATCGGTACACATTCTCAGGCAAATCAATAGGAAAGACAACATGGGGGACAGCTGTTTCCACATTTGCAAGTTTTCTGAAAGTTTTTCTGCGTGTAGGTGGCATTTGGTGTTAGAAAACACTGCTCATTGTGTCTGTTTAAGTAGGACATGCCAATCAAATGAACAATATCAACCGAAGGGTGTAATATGCCTCAAATTGTCGAGGGTTTGTTTGCCAGATCGGAATGAACTGTTCTTCCCAGGAAAGCAAGCAATTTTATCTGAACTACAGTCAACAATATTTAAGAATTTTGTCAAATATACTCGGTTATTATCGTGCTGTTTGTTTCTAAATCCGTTCCAAATGAGCAGATCTGTTTCTTGGAGCATACAAACGTTGTAAGCGCTAAATCAACAAGATTTGTTCGGATTAGATGAGTCTGAACATATGGTTTCTCGTATTAATTTTCAAAATAATTCGGTAATTTTTAACGCATATCGTTAGGGAATATACGATATGGAAACATTAGTGTGTAAACGGTTCAAACTTCAAGATTGTGACTGAGTGTCGGAGTTTAAAAAGTACATGTTTAACTATGTACCTGATGGGGTGGGACACCGTATGGATTATTCTGTAGGTCAGAATTAGATCACCTCGGAAGCACATGTTCTTGAGTTCTCAATTCGAATCCAGACAATTACTGTTCAAAGCTTAGTTTATACAATCATAACATACAATCTGAAAGTAAACAAAGTAAACAAACACGGAAAAAATCGAACAATCGATCAGCCACCAGGTCAAACAATTAAAGTTTTATAAGTACGAGTATATGGAACCTTAAAACGTCACTATTAAGTCTCGAAGGCTGCACGAGCGTTTGGTGAGGCTTGAACTATGTGATAACATAATCATAGATCATGCAAAACCCAGTTCCTTGCTAAATGCAAACATAATGCAAAGTGCATGCGGATCCTGACCTTACTGTCCCTACTTGATGAATGCAAACAGCACGAAACCGGTCGTGGGGTGTGCGTGATGGAAATTCATGCAAATGAATATTTTAATGCGAAGTAGTTTGTGAACACCCTATTGTAATTACCCCGATCTACTGAGGTGTGAGGGAAATGGCATAACCACTGAGCAAAAAACCCATCCACGCTTTTAGTATCGAGTTACTTGGTAGTTTTGAAATTGTTGGTGATCCTTCCTCGAAACATGACCGCAGATATAAATAAAAGGAACCGAACTCTCATGATTCTTTGTCGTTTAAAAAATGATCTACGACGTGAAACTGTTTACAATCACGCCTCGCGTCTGCTTTGTATGTTACGGTGGATCATTTTACGTTTTTCCTGGTTTCGTTTAATCTAACGATGAACACTTTTAAACTCCCTGTTTTATACACTTTGCTGCCCATAGCCGAAAAACTTAGCTCCTAAAATATATTTTGATTCTGAACTGTCTGCATCATCAAGCGTCTAAGCTTGTCGACGGTTTCAAAAATATTTCATTCGTTTATGCCTTAGACGTGTGGACCGAGGACTCTCATAAAAGAGAACGCGAGGCGCTTTTATCCTTGAATATGAACGCTATACAACTGATATCCACCCCCTGGATAATCTAGTCTAACTTCAAAGTGCTAGCCTCAACCAGGGTCATGGATGTATGTTAGATATCTCGAACTCCAAACGGACCTTTCGCAGGTATTTTATTCGGTACGTGCATGATTTGTCTGGAATTCCATACATTTCAATTTGGTGGAGTGCACCACGTTAACCATATTTAAATTAAAACTCAACAATAACATAGAGCACCCCATTTTTTATCCCGCAGATATTGATAAATCTTTTCTTAATCTTACCCAAGTCATGATGACCTTATCACATTTTTAGACATATATATTTTAGTACCTATAGTTCCAACCGGTGATTATTGTAAAATATATGCCTTTGCATCCATAAATCTTGATTATTATCTTGTATTATTCGAGTAACCAATGCATGTCTCACGTCACAAAAATGCAAGCAATGTCACTCAGCACGTTATTCTAAATTTCGCTCGAAAATAGTATCGTTCCCGCGGAATGGAAATCTGGTATCATCACACCAATCTACAAGGGCGGGAGTCGATCTGACGCTGCGAACTATAGACCAGTTACGTTGTTGCCAGTAATTTCTGAGGTGCCAGAGATTTTAGTAGCGGAAAAGATCACCCATCACCTCGAAAGCAATAGACTGCTTGCGACTGAACCGCACGGTTTCAGGAAATATCACTCGTGTCTATCTAATATCTTGCTCAACTTAAACCTCTCACAAGGCTAGAAAACTATTTACGCGACAGGAGTGCCCAAGTCAGAGTGGACGGCGCCTTATCGAAACCACTTAAAATTACGAGGGGTGTGCCCCAGTGTTCGGTCCTCCGCCCGATTTTGTTTTTGATCTACGCAAACGACATTACCGAGCGTGTTAAATGTAAGGTTATGTTATTTGCCGACGATATCAAGCTTTGAAGAAGCATACGTACAAATGATGACTGTGAAATTTTACAGAAGGATCTAAACACATTGCACGATTGGTCTCTGAGAAACAAACTACCCCTCAACTTTCAAAAGTGCAAGGTGTTAAACATTGGAGAGACCGTGAATTACAAGTACACTCTTGGGTCCCACCAACTCGTCTGGACAACTGAAGAGAAGGATTTGGGTGTTTGGACTAGTTCAAGCTTGAAGACTTCACTGCAATGCAAAGCTGTATACAACAAGGCGTCACAAGTCTTGGCGTTATTAAAACAAATTTTCGGCACATTCACGAATCAGTCGGTGCTCCGTATCAAAATCAA
>JACCGJ010015152.1:0-48110 GCA_013407085.1 Atriophallophorus winterbourni | reverse complement strand
AGCTTCGCCCTCTCGTATCCATCCCGATATACCCTAGATAGAACGCGCAAAAAATCGTCCTCCTAATGTGCAACGACAAGACACTCCTAGAGCCATCATTGTTCATGGAGTACCAGAATGTGACAGCGAAAATGAAACCGAACGTAAAGAACACGATCATGCCCAATGGCGTTTTCTTTATCAGCATATGAATTGCGAACCAGTCACAACAGTGTCCTTATACCGACTCCCTCGTCCAACCACTTACAATGGAAATTCGCCGCGACTGCTGAAAGTTTGTTTCTTGAGCTCTGAGATGCTGCCTACTGTCCTAAATGCCTGGCGTTGTGCTCGTAAAACAGCACCACCGAGTGTCCGAATTTTTTCAGACCAACCTCGTCGAACTCCAGTCACCATCACGGCTGACAGCGCAACGCAAAATCCTGTTACACAAAGCGAAATGTGCTCCAACAACCCTACGCTGGCTAATCTACTATCTGAAAATTCGAGTCCAAAGATAAGTGATCTTACATCGAATAACTCCTCTGATATTATGCAAAAAACTTGATTTAGCCGGCCCTACTCTGGCCGGCCATAACGCAATGTCTGGTCTTATCCACCGCAAATACCTGAACTGTGCTTATACAAACACTCAGGGTCTGTTGAGCAAACTCAATGAACTAACGTTCCATGTTTCTACCTGTCCTTATGATATTATTGCACTAACTGAAACTTGGTTGAATGAACGCCACCTTGACAATGAAATTCATATCCCGAACATGAACGTTTTTCGATCTGATAGACCATCCCCTGGCGGTGGCGTAGCCCTTTACGTCAATTCCTCTATTCACTGTACTGAACTTTTTTACTTATGTCATGCAATCCTCTGATACTTTAAGTTGCACTTTGCAGCTTTCCAGTTTTGAATCAATCATAGTTGTAGTTATTTATCGCCCCCCCGAGTAATTCTAACCAAGACGATGAACAATTGATGAGTTACCTAAATCGTGTACTCCTTCAGACACACACACATGTTCTCATCATGGGGGACTTTAATCTTCCAAATTTGTTCGATCGTCCTTATCCAGATGGTCATTTCGGTTCAAAGTTACTATATCTGTTCCACACACACCCATTGTTCAACCATGCCACTGAACCCACCCGTTTCCGTTTTAATGATACGCCATCTTTACTGGATCTTATTTTGACAGACGATGAACTGATGATTGAATATGTCGAACGTCGTGCACCGCTTGGGCGCAGTGATCATGTATTCTTACATTTCCAGCTAGTCTACTGGGCTGACAAGATTGCAGATAGCTCAGTGTTCACACGGAGGTGGACCGACTACAACAGGTTAAACACTCTTATTCTGAATCAGGACTGGTATTTCAGTACCGACCTATCAGCTGACGATGCATGGTTGAGTTTTTCCTACCGACTACTACAACTAACTGCTTCATGTACGGTAACTAAAGCTGTTCCGCTACGGAAGCACAGGAGAACTCCACTACGTAGCCGCACTCGAAAATTCATTAGCGAACGGAATAGAGAATGGACCATTTATGTCCACTCCCCTTCCTATCAACAGTGGGAACGCTATCGAATGTATCGAAACCAATCCACGGCTCTCATCCGCGAAGATCGTTTGAACCACCAGTACAGACTTTCTTGTGGCTTCGCTGATAACCCAAAACGGCTCTTTAGCTTTGTCAATCGTTTACGTCATGTCAAACCTGGCATTACAACTTTAGAAACACCGTTGGGCCTACCCAGACAGCCAGTGAAGCAGCAGAAGCACTACGGCTTTACTATGCCTCGATTTTTGATCCCTCCAGTACATCGGTTTCCGTACCTGTCCACCCAACCCCATCACTTTTCGAACTTTCAGACATCACTTTTACACCTGCCGCTATTTTCGGCAAGCTCATATCCCTGCGCCCTTCTAGTTCTGCTGGTCCTGATACGCTTCACCCTAGAGTTCTGCGCGAATGTGCTGCTTCTTTATGCTACCCTTTGACGGACCTTTTTCAGCATCTTTTTTTCTCTTGGTTGTGTTCCCGTCCAGTGGAGATGTGGATCCATTTCTCCTATCTACAAGGGTGGTTCACGCTCTGATGTCAGTAACTATCGCCCCATCACCCTATTGTCCGTGGTATCCAAAATAATGGAATCTATTATTGTGGACGCATTACGGCATCACGTTGACACATTTCAACTCTTATCCGATAATAAACATGGCTTTCGCCGTCGTAGATCGTGCCTTACAAATCTTATGCTTGCTCGCGATCAGTGGACGACCGCATTCGATAAAGGTCGGGAAGTCCATGTGATTTATTTGGATTTCTCCAAGGCCTTTGACAGAGTCGACCACCGGATACTTCTGCAGAAGCTTGTTTCGCTGGGAATTTCCGGCAAGCTCTTGTCGTGGTTAAAAAGTTACCTCCATGAACGATCGGCACGTGTGCGTGTTAACGACTCTCTCTCTCAACCCCGTTTGCCACCCCTAGTGGCGTTCCGCAGGGTTCTGTTTTAGGACCGAATCTTTTCCTCATCTTTGTGGACGATCTTACACGTTCCCTTCATTCCCCTGTCTTGCTGTATGCAGATGATGTCAAAATATGGCGAACGATTTACAGCCGTACTGACATGGATCTACTGCAAGCGGACAACAACACACTCCACTTATGGTCAGTCACGAATAATCTCCCCTTCAACGTATCGAAATGCCGTGTCCTTTCTACTCGCGCTGGCAGTACTCCATACTATCATCTTGGTAGTCAGTCGCTCCAGGTTAGCAACGATGAACGTGACTTAGGAATCATTGTTGAGTCTAGGTTATCTGTCTCAGCCACCTGTAGAAAAATGGCCTACACTGCCAATAGTAGGTTAGGTCTCCTGCGCAGAGCACTCAATCACTTTGAGCCACGATGTTTTCCTATTCTTTTGAAAGCGTTTCTTCTGCCACATTTGGAATATGCTATTCAGGCCTGGAGCCCGTGGTTGATCAAAGACCAAAAGTTGTTGGAGGCACCTCAACGGCGTGCGACGAAACTTGTCAGAGGATTGTTCTTCATTCCATATCCCCAACGATTGGAAATATTGAAAATGTTTTCTGTGCAGTATCGCCGGACCCGTGGTGATCTTATCTATCTCTATCAGATCATGTCCTCACCCACCCACCCGTGCTTTTCCCTATTCTCCCGCAATACCGAGACAACGCATTTGCGCGGTCATTCCCACAGATTTTGCTTGAAACAGTCCCGTATCAACTGCCGAAAGTACTTTTTCTCTGTGCGTGTCTGTGCTCTTTGGAACAAATTACCAGAGGATGTGGTATCGGCTCCTTCCTTAACCGTGTTTAAACACAGAATCGACTCCTTCCTCCAAGAACTCCATTACAAAATCCACTGATGCCTAGCACGTACTCCATTTAACTTTCTGTTTCACTTGTTTACAGGTCTAACGCAACCACGATGCCTCCGTTTCCCCTGCTACCGCCTCGCAAATTCGGGAAGACGCAATTTCCAAGCGAGTGTGGCCCGCTATACGGCCTTCCCGCCCCCGTACTAGATGATACTCCCTGTTTTATTCTCACCGCACTGTATATAACACCCTGTGGTTTTTTTAAGCTATGCTTTTACGCTGCAAAAACTATTGCTCTTTTATCCTCTTATGACACTCGCTTCATATTTTTAACTTTTGCTTGCTTTAGTAAACACCATACCATCCTGCGGTTATTTTAAGCTTGTACGCTTTTTTACTGCAATAAACCATGTGTTTCCATTGTTAAGTCAGGTGAATTTTTTGCGCGATTAAGTTTCCAGTTGAGTGATCATCGATCGCCATTTCGGTCGTTGGTAAGTTGATCTTCAAAGAACTGGGACCCATCGTTTTGCAGTGTTGGAGGATCTAGGTATTTTAAAATGTCTACAACAATTGAGAATCACAAGATTCCAATAGCACGGGCAATGTATAACCATTGCTTCAAACCATGCTGCTTTGATTCCGAAGCTGATATTGCATCAAACTTTTCGCGGACACCGAAAAAATATTAAACTACCTAAAGTGGATTAGTCTCGACAAACGGATTGACTTATTTCCACTGCACTATTTCGGCTTGTACTCGGCAGGTTAAACCGTGTGTTTGTGTGTTTAAATTCGTTTGAGTCGCTGAAAGTTCGTTTTATCAAATAAAGCTTTTTCTTCTTCTTTCATCTACTTATCTTCCACACTTTTGAGATAGATATGAAATATGTCTTTATATCGCCGTATTGCCGATTGAGATGTTAATCTTGGGATATATTTGGAACTGATTGATGGTCGTGGCCCTGTAATCAGACGATAGAACTTTGCAACTGCTTGATGAGGCTAATCCAGATTGCTCCACATGGAGCAGGAGTTTGAGTAAATGTTGTAACAAATATAAAACTTCTTTAATAGATACGTTGAAATACAACTCGACAATTGTTATGAAGTCTTGATGATGAAGTAAAGACAACAGTCGTTGAGTTCTATAAATCGGTGCGTCTTTCTCAATTTGTTCAGTTCAGTTCATTTCAGTTTGCACAGGGCAGTATGTGGCTAACGAGCCAATCAAGGGTCCAGAATTTCTTTCGGTGGAAAGCTGTAGAGAAGCACCCACCACTGCCCAAACGTTTTTTTGTCTATTTGAAATCTTCGACTATCACGATGCCAAGAGATTATCCGGATTGTATTTAGGAAGCACCGCGTAATAACCGATGCTGCAAAAAAGAAAAAAAGCAGTTTCTCTTCACCAGCACGGTGAGAGGTCAGCTGAAGTAGCATCGTGTATAATAAATAAAAAACACAGAGTAATCTAGCCCTTATTTGATTTACGGGATAACGCTAAAAGGTGAACTACCTAAGCTTGTATGGCAATTAAGGAGAGTATTCAGGAAAAATTACCCAAGTTGCGGTCCAAACCCTGCTTGAAACTTGAGACGGTACGGCAGGATATAAGTTCTTCTGGAAGAATGTTCCAGAAGTTTACAACCCTAATGCTGGAAAAGCGTTTTCTGGAGTCTAGCTGACATCGTTTTTAGCTATTTTAAGGGAACGACCCTGGGTGCCCAGCTCGGGACTTGAGGTAAAAAAGTCGTATATTGGCACGTCACTCAAACCCTTCAAGACCTTACAGGTTTCTATTAAGGGAGAAAAGAACGAGAGACATTGGGCGCGCAGCGTACCGTTTCCATCGCTGACCCTCAATCATGCGAGTTTCGAGATGCTGTACGTTGTCAAGTCGAAGGATATCCTTTTTATAGTGAGGACACCTAGCCTGAACACAATGTTCGAGATGCAGCCGAACTAATGCCTTGTACAGTGGCAGGAATACATTGGGTCTTCTGCTCGATAGCACTGATTTCAGCCAAAAAAGTACCTTGCGTGCGCGGTGAGCGCAGCGGCACATTGATCCTCCCATTTGAAGTCATCCCTAACCAGTACACCCAAATCCTTAACACACTGTGCGGCGTTAACACTGAGGGAATTCCCCGACACATGTACCGTAATCTTAACACCCAGTGCTGATAAGAGTTTGCTCTTATTAAGGTTCAGTGGGAGAGCCAACTAGTATGACCAGTTAATGACCCGCTCAAGGTCGTGCATCAAGGTATCTTCATCCGTTGATCCAATGAACTTCACATCATCCGCGAAAATGAAGCATGGAGACTTCAAGGCAGACGACTAGTCATCAATGAAAATTAGGAATATAAGAGGACCGAGTACCGAACCTTGAGGGACCCCACTGATCACGTCGGTTTGGCTAGACAACGTGGATCCAACCCGAACTCTGAATGTCCTAGCTGTAAGGAATGCTTTCATCCAAGCAAGTAGACTACCCTGTATGCCCTTTGCTGCTAGTTTGATCTCTTGCTAAAATCGAAGTAGAGGGCTTCGACTGGCATTCCTTTGTCCAGCATTTTATTTGAAGTATCAAGAAAACTAAGAAGGTTAGTCAGGCAGGATCTACCTTTGAAAAATTCATGTTCAGTTATACTCAACAGAAAATGCCGACTAAGATGCTGATGGATTTGTCACAAAATAGTTTTTCTAGTACTTTTGAGACGATGCTAGTCAGGCTGGCCTATCTATAGTTCCCAACAGTTGACCTGCAACCACCCTTGTGTATTGGTACGACTTTCGCTTCCCCCCACTTACTGGGAACCGCGCAGTTGCAGGCATGAATTAAAGAGCGTGCAAAACGGTTTGGTAAGTACTAAGGCAAGATTTTTAAGCATCATTGAGTAGATGCCATCCGGTCCCTCGGATTTGTTAACCCGAGCATGGATAAGTGCGTCATACACGTCAGCCTCGATGAAGGACAACTCATCTAATACATGGACACCAGGTGTCAGGCCAAGCAGATCTGACGGTTCGTTTGAAGAATTATCCCGTCGTTAAACGCTACTGTAAAACCCTGAGAAGGCAGTCCCCTTAGAGAGGTCGGTACCAGCTACTTTTTCGTCCTCCAGTTTCAAAACTCTCATGCTCACCCTAGCTTTTACTTTTGAATGTGCGTAGCTATAAAACCGTTTCGGGTTGGATTTAGCATTGAGGCATTGAAGAAAATAGAACAAATCCCTCATGTAACGTTTGAGCAGAAGTTTGGCGTCCAATGTCTAACATCAAATGTGTTGATCATGGAGATGGTTTGTATTTATAGGACAATAAATAATCTTCTTCTTGATAGACGACAGATGGTCAAGACCTTGTAAGCCGCATGGCGGTAATTGCATCGGTCGACGTGAGCAAGTGTAAGTTTTTTGTCCAAAGCTGGCTGGATGTCGCCATGTTGAATGTAGTTAATGTATCCCGGAAATTTCATAGTTCAATGTAATGGTTGAACGTGACTCACCCATTTAGCACGTGTTACTTGCCAAAACAAACGGTAGATTCTAGTAGGGTTAAACAGGACATCTGATTTGACTGTAACGCAAAACAAAGAGAGTTCGTAGCACGATTAACACGGAAACCATTTTGTAGTTTTTCGTCTACCAAGCAGATACTTATACTGATACATTTACTGAACAGATATCTGAGAAGACAAAGCTTGGGAAATTCAAAAAATTTTGGTGCATGACCTTGACACAATAACATTAACAGATACGTGTGTTTAACATGAAAAGTAATAAAATTAATAAGGTGGAAAGCGAAGACGAAGTGATTGTCGAGGAGAAAATCGTTCTGTTCGAGGAAGCCCAGCGTGCTTGGATCACTGTCCGAAAGTTCATGCAGCAGACAAGCGGTAAGCCCGGTGTGATGGAAGCGTGTGATCGGCTAGACAACGAGATGAACGAGATCCGATGAAAGAAGATGCGTCAGCCGACGATTTTTGAGAGCTTTGGACTGATCGATTGAGCAACTAAATGATGGACTTGAGAAAATAAAGCCGTTTTTACAAACCCTCTTTACTATGCCACTCTCGCTACTATTCCAGTCTTGCTCGGTTGTTGTTGTTTTGTGCGACTATCTCCTCCTGGTGGATGAGTCGCCTTTGTTGACGTCACGGATTGCAACCACCCACGCTCGGCGTTTAGAAGCGAGATTCGCGCAGATTTTAATCCTGGTCCGGTCCCACGTGCGCCATCCGTAAACCGATCTCACGGTGGCGAGCCAAGTCTTCACTTGTCCTCCGCTACGACAACGCCATTCTGCGCAGGGTGTCGGCGATAGTGTCACCCTGGTTAGTTCAGCGCCCGAGCGTCTCAGGATGTGGCCAAACCATCGCACTCGGTGTTGTCGCAATATCGAACTCAGGCGAGGGATATCAAAACAACGGTGGCGAACCTCGTCATTCGTTACTCGCTCATCCCATCGAACATTGAGGATGCGTCGGAGACACCAGTGGTCGAAAACCTCTAGTTTCCGCATATCCTCCACCCGCACAGGCCACGTCTCACATCCATAAGTTGGAACTGGGCGAATCGCCGCTCTGTAAACGTGCAGTTTTGTACATCAGTTGATTTCTCTACGGCTAAATAGAACCCAACGTAGTCGCGAAAACGCCGTGCGCGCAGCTTGTACACGGGTCGGTATCTCATCCTTGGCTTGGTCTGACGGTAGCACGGACGAACCAAGGTAACGAAAAGTGTTCACCATCTCCAAGTTCTCGCCACCAATCTTGCTCGGTCCCGACCGGTGGCATAGTACGGAGATTTGAGTGTAGTATGAAATATTCTGTCGACTTCTTCTGTAAACGTTCTCGACGTTACACATCAGCGCCAGCTTTTATTTAAAACCTAGAAGGTTTAAGCTGAGTAATTAGAGCACACTTTTTATACGGTTGTCGAATAATTGGAATCCAATACCTATGGAGTAGGAATTCAGAATCGCGATGGATTAATATCTATGGAGACGTTGGGACTCAAACTGCTGAGCGATGTTTTTGTGGTTATCAACTCTCCAAAACGACAGTTATTTTAGCTAACTTTAATCTATGGCTGCTGCACTTTGTTTTGATCCGCCTTGTGCTCAGTAGATAACACCCACCATCTATGTTGTAAAGAGGGTTAGACGGGTGTCATCTCTTGCTTTTTTTGAAAAAAGAATACATTAGAGATTTGTGTTTCGTGGCAAGAGGCATGTGAAATGCTGATAACCAGCGTGGTTTAGGGTCAAAAAGCAATCGTATGGTAGGTTTTGATGCGTTTAATGTAAAATCTCCGTATTGCACAGGCTTGTATGTATGTGAAAAAACACTAGCCTTTTCCAGTCAGTGCCGCACAGCCAGAGACTGCTAGGTTTAGGCAACCTGACAGTTCACGTGCAGTTTACAACTACTGCACCTTACATGACTACCAGCTTGTGATTTCATACAAAACAAATAAATGGAAAAATTTGAAGCACTAATGTCGTCTAACGTTTCAAGTTTCTTGTTTTTCATGTAATGATAAAATACACAATAACAAAAGAATGTTAATAGATGCAGCTCTACACATATAAACGAATATATTCTTCTCTGTATTCCTCGTATTAGAAACGCGATTGGCATTTACTCGGATAAAAAAGTTGGAGCAACTGAAAAATTGATTACCTTTAATGTTATCCGTATAGAAGAGTAATCCAACAAACAAATGTCATAACTTGCACTGAGAAGACGAAGCACGGGAAATTTAGAGTATCAGTATCAGTATTACAGGGCAATAGTCGACCAAGTCAAAACGAGTGCTCAGCTTCTTTCGGAGGTTTGCTTGAAAACACCCGCCACTACCAGGATTTATTCGTAAGTAACACAGGCGTGTGTAACTGTGAATGGAAGATGGGAGAGGTCTCATCACCGAAAGGTGAGAGAGTCAATGTATGTTGCATGTCCAATCGAATGAAAAGACAATGGACAGCAGTTTATTTCAACAAATACGAAGAAATGAAAAAGAAACGCCTTTTTGTGTTTCAAAATGATTTTCCGAATATTTTTGTGGTTTTTGACCATAAATATGGAGAGATTTAATCCCCGGAAAGAGCACCTGCCGCCGTTCGTCCAGCCCATGTTTGAACGCAATTACTGAAGTTGCCAAGATTAGTTCTGCGGGAAGTGAGTTCCATGCGTTCACTATAAGGATGCTAAAGAAGTGCGTTCTGGATTCGAGCCTGGTGTGCTGTTTACTTAGCTTAAGACTGTGTCCTCGTGTACCAACCAAAGGAGAGAACTGAAAGAAGTAATCGAATTCGAGACAACTTAATACTTTGACAACCTTGAAGGTCTCTATACGATCCCTCCTAAGTTGCCTCCTCCTAAGCGAGAAAAGTCCTAGTGCTAACAGACGATTTTCATCATTGGGGAATGCTAACCACTGGATCATGCGGGTGGCCAGCTTCTGTATCTTTTGTAGCTGCACGATATGCTTCTGCTAATACGTCTTCCAAGCCTGGATACAGTATTCTAAATATGGCCTTACTATTGCCTTGTAGAGGGGCAATAGTACCTCAGCTTTTCTGTAACTGAAGGCTGAACGTAGTCGAAAGAGTTCCCTCCTGGCCGTATGAGCCACAGCAGCACATTGGCCAGCCCACTTGAAGTTTGCGGCGACTACGATTCCTAGTTCCTTAGTAGATTTTACCCTACGGAACTCCGTGTGGGCTGAGGGCGTAGAGACAATCATGTTGCCTGCCAGTGTAGAGAGCAAGTGACTCTTATCTAGAGTAAGGGGAAGGTCCCATCTAACCGCCCATGCTGTTAGAGCTTCCACGTCACTTATCAGATCGAAGTTATCCGACCTACCGACAATTTTAACATCGTCAGCAAACATATAACAGGGTGAGCGCAGTTGGTTGGCTAGTTCATCAATGAAAATGAGGAACAGCAACGGCCCCAAGACTGAGCCCTTAGGAACCCCACTCGTTATATGCGCACTTGCGGAGTAAGCATCATCTACCTTGACAGTAAAGGAACGGTCGCTAAGTAATGCTCGAATCCAGCCCAGAAGTTTTCCTGATACTCCTATGGCTGAGAGTTTGAGAAGCAAGAGCCTATGGTTGACTGAATCAAAAGCCTTACTAACGTCCAGATAGAAGACTTCTACAGCTATACCATCATCCATCCCCTTAGTAACCTCGTTTAGAAAGCTCAACAAATTAGTCAGACATGACCTACCTTTTAGGAAGCGGTGTTGTGTGTTGCATTCAGAAGAGAGTGTTTGATTAGATATCCACAAATTTTAGGGGAAGGAAAACCCTGACCCCAAACCCCCACTGCCTTGTGGGTCACCCGATTGCGGGAAAGGCTTCGGGAGAAAACCCCGAGGAAAAATCCGGAGAAGTCCCGTAGGTAGATAACTGGCGCACAGCGCGTTTATCTGCCAACTCCCTGTTGCCTTGTAGGTTGCACTTGGCTGTGCAAAGGCTAGAGAGGTGTACTCGAACAAACACCGAGTGGTGCTGGGGACATCACTTGTACACTACCCCCAAGAAACTTCATGATGATGTCTCAATGGGTCTGCGTACCGTCTACGGAGTTCGCAGGTGCGAACGAGACTGGATCACGATCTGCAACGATCTCGCCTCCGATCGACGTGCGTGGGCTGGTGCGATCCGAGACATCAATGAAACCGGCTAATCCACCCGTGGAGCCAGCCGCACAAAAGTAAAGTAAGTACAACGCCTGTTCTCTGGTCCAAAGGAAGGGTACCCTGACTGAGGGATGATGTGACAAGTTCTGTGATCGGCACAGCTAATATAAGAGCGAGCAGTCTGATCATTCGTGGATGGATGCTATCGGGCCCTGTCGACTTGTTGTGATCTAGGCTGGCCAATACAATCTCGACATAGCGTACCTCGAATTTAAGGTCAGTGCAGAGGAAACGATCAGCGAGTACACACTGAAGTGATGGCGCAGAGGCGTTCGTTTTATAAACTCAGCGTTGCACGCCTTGAAAATGCAAGGAAAACAACTGAGCCTTTTCAGTGCTTGCAATGACAGCTGAGCCATCGTCTCTTCTCAAGATACCAACACCTTTTCGTGTTTACCATTTAGATTAAACGTAGCTCTAGTATCGTTTCGGATGAGTATTGGCCTTTTGAGCGAGTCCCATTTCGAAAGAGATCTTTGCTGCACGTATCTTGGAAACAGCTATATTTCGCGCTTCTTTGTAACGGGCCCAAGTCCCACATGAGGGAGTAAGCTTATAACGCCTCCATTTTGCGTCGCGATGACGTACGCTACGGGAGACTGAGGCTGACCACCATTGAGGTTTACCATTTTTGCGAACGGGTACGAGAGGAGCGAATCAATCCTGAAGTTGAAGGATGTTTTTCCTGATCTGTCCCCACATCCCATCCACCCATAGAGTGTTATATGACCTTGCTATAGTAGTCCAACAAATACATGAGTGTTGTATGTATGTATGTATGAAAGCACAAGCCTGATCCAGACAAAGTGCCGCACAGTTTGAGACTGCACGTGGGCTTAGATACTGTCAGGTTGCCCAGGCCTAGACAGATATGAGGAAGAAAAAAGAACAGGAAATGATAGTGAGTCTCCAGCTTGTATCAGCATGCCGCTCACTACCTCTTTCCAATCAATTTAGCAGCAAGTCGTAGCGCACACGCCGAATACTGAGTGACGACGTTGAGGCGTTGAACTCTCTCCACCTTGTACTCTTCTCGTCGTCCGCCGTTGCACATTTTATAGCTGGTCACGTTCTCCCTCAGTTTGTGGATAGGTTGCTGGCAAACCATATTCCAAAACTGGTCTCAAGTATGTGGAATAAAGAATGCGAATCATTTGTGGAGTAATCGCCGAGAACGACCGACTAATAGCCAACCAAGCGCGGTTTGCGGCAGCAGCTTTTCTGTTCGTATCTGTATAATCCGCTACTTTGAAAAGTAGCGGACCGAAAACAGATCCCTGCGAAACCCCGGAAGTTGGATGTGTAGACTGCGATTTTAACTTCGACCTGTGTATAACAGCCAGTAAGGAAGTCTTCAATTTTTTTAAAAATCTGCGGAAATTGTTATATCCCCGCAATTCTGTCGAATGTGGGAAAAAGTAGTTAAAGCCATAGCTTATGATGTGTGCCACAGATGGGCGCATCCAAAATGGTCTGGCATTCCTGCCAAGCATTACGAAATTTATTGCAAAAATATTTTCCTGGAATGGGTGTGTGGGGACTGCAAGCGGGACACGAGGGAAGCATTTTTGAGGACCTCTACCCATAGAGGAAAATATTCGTAGCTCAGGACACAAGTTTAACACCGACCTCTACCCATATTATGCACAACGACCTTGTATCAGAAAGTACAAACTCTCCGTTGTCATACACCGAAATGGTTCGAAACAAAACATCCCCATCAAGAAAATCGGGTCCTGCCCGAAGTACCATCGGCAGGAATAAAAAAGCACCACATGAGATAAAAAGAACCTTATAAAGAAAGCCTTCGCTAAGACCAAGTCTCCAGTAAACTCGCAGCAATCTTACTACGTTGCTTTGGAAAGATGAATAAATGCCCTGTCTGACCAAATCGGTAAGCTTGCTGGACCATCATCATCATCATCATGAAGCACAAGTCTGGAGCCAGACAAAGTGCCAAGTAGAATGGTTTAAACGAAGCCAACTCGTACTCTGCTCATTCAAAATCGGAAAGAGCCGCTGATTAGCGAAGGCAAATCCCGGCGGAAAATGGAACGTTCCATGGTTCATGACGTTTTTGCGCGTGGCAAGGGCTAATTACTGCCAGGTAAAATAGTCCATCGTTTAGAGGCCGGTGAATCCCACTGTGTATTTCTCGCCAATGTGGTAGAATTATATGGTGTAAAAATGGGTATGAAAGCAGCAACCTGATCCAGGAAAGTGCCGACAGTCAGAGACTGCACTGGTAAGATATTGCCACTAGACGGTATGAGGAATACAAAAGACAGGAAATGGTTGTGAGACTCCAGTCTGTTTCAACATGCAGCTCACTACCTCTGGCCAATCAATTTAGCACGGTGTTAGCCGCACAGCAAAAAGTACTGCACAATTGCACATCCGTGCACAATTACTGCACCAGCTGGACAGAGACGCTCCTTTCGAAAAGTTCTCACCTTGAACGCTACACGAATGGGCGTTTCAAAGTTGTCCCGGATACGAGTCCTCAACGACACTTTCATGGAAAGCGTTCAAAAGCGCCCATGACCGGCTTGAAAACCCCCATAAATGGGATCAACATTGGCCAAAATAAACTCTATAAACCATCTGATGTAATAATAATCAACGATGTACATAAAAATTGACCGTTAGTAGAATACAAGTGCGTGAAAAACTCATTGGCGAGCGAACGCCTCTCAGGCCTTATGCCAGAAAATAAGCAAGAATCGCTTTACAGCAAGCTCATGAACGAGGAAAATCTATGTACAACTGCCATCAGGCCGGTGCATGCTCGTTCGCATGCGCAGTCCAACAAGTTATTTACTGCTTCAGTCTAAAAAAACGCGGTTTCAACGAGGGTGCTCCGAACCCGAAGAATAGTGAATTAAAATGTGTGCAGCATAGAAATGCCCGTGTACTGTACACAAATGCTTGCAGTGTATGTAATAAGCGGGGAGAGCTGCAGCTTGATGCACAGGAAAACCAGGTCGATATAATTGTCATCTCCAAATCATGGTTAAAATCAGTTGATCATCTACCGTCATTTGTATAAACTAAGTACGCCATCTATCGTCAGGTTAGGGATACTGGTGCTACGGGAGGTGTGTGGCAATTATGATGAATGAAGACCTTCCCCACAGTGAAACATCGATAAAGATTGCTTCTCACACAATCCAACTAACATCGGTATTTCTTACTGTCGCTAGGGGGAGACTGGCACTTCCATTTGCTTATAGAAGCCCGACTGCTTCACAATTAAACGATCAATTACTGAGGGACATATTGGAAGTACTGAAAGGGCAATGCAACGCATTGCTAATTGTTGGAGACTTTAATCTCCCGGACATCGATTGGGGTACCGAAATTTCTTCATCAAAGTCAGCTGAGTCGTAATATCTGGACTGCTTTCATGTCAGGTCCTTTTATCAGCATGTCAGGGAACCTACAAGATTTAGGACAGGACACTCCGTCCACTTTGGATTTGGTTTTATCGTCTCATAAAAGAGATATTTATGGGATCAAATACCTTTCACCACTAAGCAAGAGCGACCACGCCGTAATTCTTTTTGACGACTTTAGTGCACCCTGGTCACCAAGTGAAGATGTCCCGCAACTTTGGTCGCATGGACATCGTCCAACTCCAAACTAAGGCAATGAATCTAATTTGGGTACCAGACGAATTAGAACCTGGTGTAGAAATCAGGTGGAATATTATTAGATGGCACCTTTTACACCAGCAGGAAAATTTTGCTCCTCTACAGACAGTGATAACACGAGGAAAACCCCCTGATGGAGCCCGTCTATTCGTAGGGCTATCAGATGACGTTACCGTATCTGGAGGGCTTACTAATTCTCTAGAACTCACAGATATAGACTGCAGTACATACAGACCAGAAATTCAGCTGTCGCACTGCAAAGGAAAGCTAAACTTCTTAAGAGTACACCCAGGCTGTTGATACGTGAACACTTTTTCAACACTAGATGGTTTAGTTAACATCCCAACGCTTTAAGAGGGAATTAGACGCTAAATGGCCTACCATATTTCCACACACTGTCTAATAAAAAAACTTGAACAACAGCAACAAAATCACAAACCGTATTGTTCCATTTTCCGTCCCATATCTATCTAGGCCTGGGCAACCTGACAGCATCTTAACCCACGTGCAGTCTATGACTGTGCTGCACTTTTCCTCGATTAGGCTAGTGATTTCATACATCATACACTGTTCCCGCATATAATTGCATTGTTTCGTGAATCGATGACCTCTCGCCGTGCTGGTGAAGAGAACCCCTACCTTACTTTCCAGCTATCTGGAAACAAGAACGTGAACCGTATGAACTATATACTCAATATCGAAATGCCGGGTGCTCAACCGCATACCATCGAAGGAAATCTAACGCGTGATTGGTTTTTAACCACATTCAGCCCTGTGCAACTTGAACTTGAACTTGATTTCATACATAATTCTCCAAAGACAGTTACAGTTGATGACAAATTTTATCATAAAGTCAATATTGTTCCACTCGGAAAAAGGAACACTTTTTTATCAAGCTTCAATTTTATCAAAGGTGAAATAAGGCACGAGTTAAAGTTGCATAGCACTGGTCAATCAGACCGACCGGTAGCTTTCAACAACTGAGAGGGTGCTTCTTCCGGTATTAATTACTGTGATTTTTTTAGAGTCTCTGCTAATGTGTCGATGAAAAGAATCTGCTATGGCTTTTTAATTTTTTATGGACTTGAGCAAAGCGTTCGAGTGTGTACCATATGGCCGTCTGATTGCGAAGCTGAAGGCACTGAATATCGACGGCACTGTTTAAACGGATTGAGGATTTTCGGTTTCGGAGGACGAATCAAGTTTGTGTGAACAGGGCATCAGGTGCTGATGCTTTGCTTCCGTCATTGTTCAAAGATGGCGGTTTCGCGTTAGTTCGCGAACTTCAAGCGCTGTTCGCCAACATATGGGCTGAGGAACGCGTTCCGATCCCTTGGAGAGAATCAATAATTGCTCCGATTTTCAAAAAGAAACGGCGCGATTCCTGTGAAAATCATCGGGGTATCAGTCTCATATCAGTAGCTTCTAAAATACTGGCGTCCATCCTGCTTCACCGATTGAGTACCAAACGGGAAGAGCAAATCCGTGAGGAGCAAACTGGGTTTCGTGCCGGCCGAGGGTGCATAGATCAAATTTTCACACTCCGTCAGTTACTGGAGCAACGCCACACTTTTCGTAAACCAACTATCGTGGTATTCCTTAACATCCGAGCGGCATTCGATTCAATCGATCGTGAAAGTCTTTGGAACTGTCTACTGAGACATGGAGTGCCCGAGAAGTATGTTTGGATCTTGAAAGCATTATATTGCCAAACTTCGGGCAGGGTTCGAGCGTACGGACAATTGTCGTCCTCGTTCAATCTCTCCAGCGGGGTGCGGCAGGGCTGTCCAATCTCGCCGTTCCTTTTTAACTTCGCGATCGACGATGTCCTGAGAAAAGCTTTAGCTGGCCTGGTGGGCACAGGTGTTGAACTTCTGCCGGGTGAGCGAGCGACCGATCTAGAGTTTGCCGATGACATCGCACTTCTGGGAGATGACCCTCATGTAATGCAACAAGCCCTGGACCGCCTGGCACTTGAAGCTTCAAGGTATGGCATGTGCTTTGCGCCTAACAAGTGTAAAACACTTACCCAGGATTGGAGCGGCTCTCTTCCAAACCTAAATGTGTGCGATGTCAATCTTGAATTGGTCGACAGCTTTGTTTACCTTGGCAGTTGTATCTCCGCTGGCGGTTGTGTTGAGGACGAGATCTCACATCGTGTTCGCAAAGCGGGTGCAGCGTTTGCTAACCTTCGCCACCTGTGGCGTCGACGCGATGTTTCACTCCATACTAAAGGCCGAGTGTACAACGCAGTGGTGCGTGCTACACTCATTTATGGCTACGAAACCTGGTCTATCCGAGCGGAAGATGTCCGTCGGCTTTCTGTTTTTGATACCCGTTGCCTGCGTAGAATTGCTCGCATTCGGTGGCAGCATCGTGTTACAAATATAGATGTCTGCAAGCGGGTGTTAGGACGAGGGGATCACGGACTGAGAGAAATGCTGATGCTTGCTCGCTTGCGATGGTTGGGACATGTTTTAAGAATGCCTACTCACCGTCTACCGTACCGCGCCTTATTCACAGAGCCTGGCAGAAGCTGGGAGAAAAGATCGGGTGGCCAGTCCATGACGTGGCGCGTCGGGATGAAGAAACTCACTAGGCTCAGTTTGGCGTATTCGTTTGCCTGGGTGGGGTCCAAAAAGCTCCACCTAATAGTTGGCTGGAAACCTTACGCGATATGGCTACAAACCAAAGTCAGTGGCGCCAGTGTATTTTATTATGTGTGTCATAATTTTTATCCGGTATTATTTTATATAAAAAACAAAACTAAAAAACAAAAAATCACATGCAGTGAAACTACAAAAACAAGCTGCTTTTTTATGCATTTGCTTTTGCGTATTCCGCTTGCCTGCTTTCCTTTTTCCACGCGTTTGCTTATCTGCTTTTCCTGCTTCATATTGCTTGGCAGTTTGTCTGGCTCCAGAGTTGTGCTTCATGATGATGATGATGATGATGAACAGGGTTTATCAGAGCCTAGAAGTGCGATATCCGGTGTCCCACAAGAGTCCTTTCTCGGTCCCATTTTGTTTAAAGCGTTTGTTAATGTTTTACCAACCGTGATCCAATTGAAGTGCTTGTTATTTGCAAACGCACAAAGGGCGCAAGGGGCCACGATTTTCAAATCACGAATCGCAGAGTGATTACCGATGTATTGCATGCTCACATCCCCCGACCTTACACTCCACAACCGGTTTCTGGTCGTTTGCCGTCATCGGGTTGCGACAGTAAGATCAAGGTTTAGTAAGCATTGAAACCGTGAATATGTATTCATTTAGGTTCACACAGCAAACAACGATGCTCAACTACAATTTCCTGCTCTAGTTTTCAAGACTCACTAATGCTTAAAATACTGTATTTATGACGTCTCAATAACATATCCCAAGCCAGATATTCATCATCCGCCACCGCGAAAGTTTTTTCTTATCTTATAAAAGGACATTTTCATCGAAAATAATAATTAAAGTTTCGATTATTTTTTACTGCATGAAACTTCATGCCTACATCAGGAAAAATACTCCTTACAAGGATTCGTGGAGGTAAACAAGAATTTATGTAAAGTGCGATAACCATTCGAAGTAAGGCAACATGCTCCGCAGTCATAGACTACTGGGGGTTGTCATCTTGCCCAAACCTAGACAAGCTTATTAGAAAAACTGTAATGTGACTGCTGCTTGTTTGTTCAGGCCGGTGCTATACGAGCTGCACGATTACACAACTCAACAATGCACTTATAACATTATTTATACCTGCCTTGGCAACCTGACATTATCTCAACCCACGTGCAGTTTCTGGCTGTTTGGCACTTTTCTTTTATACCATAACATACTTATAACCATTATCGGTTCAACAGATCCTACAGATGCTTCCTCTCATTTATCAGCTACAAATGGTTAAACGTAATTTTTCACATGCACCTTGGATGACAACCTGCCGCTTATAATAATATGTCGGCTCCAAAAACAGTTCGCGTCAAAAAAAGTAAAATTGAATCGGAGTTAGAAAAATTGCGATGCGAATGTTCATGGAACAAGGCGTTGGATCTTATCTCCCCTCACAAGAATGATTCTACTTTATGTACGTTGCGTCACCCTTCATTCATTCATTGTCTAGTCTACCTCTATTTTTTAATTCTTTGTGAAAGCAAATTAGAAAATTTCGAAATCAGTTATTTATCAGAAGAAGATCTCAGTTTTGCCGAACGATGTTTATCAGAAGCTTTAAAATGCCCAGATCAAACATATATGCTAGAGTCGTCAATTTTGCTCGGCAAAACGTTATATATACGTAAAAAATACACAGAAGCTCTGAATTGTTTGCGAAAACTCAAATTGTCATCGCAACGGATTGATGTGTTCAACTCAAGATTCGCAAGGCTTGTAAGCGAAGGAGTGGCCCTGCTTGGTTTGTCGTGTTGCTTACTGTTGAATGTCAGGACTATGCTTGGATGAATCAGCACAAATGGCCAAGCGACCGTTTTCGGATGAAGAAAAGGCTGAAATCCCATATTGTTTCCAATATTCATGTGAATTAATTATCAAGCACTTCCAAGATCTCTACCAAAACAACCCAGATTTGGCACGTTCCATTAGCTTCCCCAAAGTGGTTTTCACTGGCGTACAACGATTATTCACGTTTGAACAACAGTCAAGGTATGTTCACTCTGTTTCGGTGTTGCTAACGTTTCCCGCAATTATACACAATTAGTTAGCAATACAATGGGTCCTATTATAGTGTTACTTTTAATAAAATCGCTCTGTTCATGTTTTAATAAAGTTAATGTGGATAATGATTAAAGTTGTAAGACCATTCTGCTATATTTTTCTAAAATATTTTCACAATTTGTACATTGATATTTTCCCGTTATTGTGGTATGTATTACTTTCTGCTAAGAAAAAAACGATATCTTCCACATGCGTCGTTATACGCTTGAACTTAAGACAAAACCATTGTGTTGTTATTTGGTTGTGGAGTCAGTCCGTTTCTTTCAAATGAAACAGCAGGTGGGAATATCACTGAGGCTTTTAGCTACATAGTGTCACAATTATCAACTAAACGGATAGTAATTAAATAGAGATTTTTAATTTAGCTGGTTATCAAAAGTAATCAAGCGCAGCTTGGAGCTCGCTTTAGTTCATACAACACCAATACTCTGGAATGCAAAGGCAACAGCCTGCTATATTAATCTGACACCGACACTGAGCTGCATACCGAAACACGCATCAACCTCATTGCCCTTTTTCAAATTTCCCTCATATCTATTTAGATCAGGGCAATCTGACCGTCTTTTAGCCCACTTGTAGCTATGACTGTGCTGGACTTTTTCCTGTGGTTTCGTGCCCCGTCATCATACACTGTCCAAATAACGGGTTATAACAAATTACCTCTGATTTGCGTGAGCTATATTGGCTACTATATTTATTATCGAATATGCTTATCCGAAATTCAGAGATTTCTTTCTGCTATTTTACTGGAAGTACAGTTAGCTCTCTCGTGCTACCAGCAACTTGCCGCAATGGCATGCAACCGAAGGCCATCCATTTTTCTGCACCATTCATTTACATGCTTCGCATGTAACTGATATTTATTTTATTATATTTCATTCCCTTGAAGGAGCACCCAGGAGACAGTATCCTTGATTCGCCATTTGATGCGCTTCATAGAGACTCCAGCAACTAAGACTGTTCGACAATGGCTCGCGTTCAAACTTGCAGAAATTTTGTTACGTGGTATATGTTCGAATACTTATAAAAAGTACAATCCAGCTGACGAGAAGGATGGCCCACTGAACGGCGTAAGTTCAAGTTTTGGGTTCTTCGGCGGTTGAAGCGTTGCTTCATTTTTGTCTGTTTTCCGTTTTATTCAAGTGTCTCTTCTTTGTATAAATTTCTTCAAAATAAGGGACTAAAATTGGAAATGAAGAACGTTTGTTGCTAAGAATTTTTGAGCTTTCTTGTTCATGAAAATAGATAATGAAACAGTTTTATAGAGAACACTGTGTTATCAGCTTGAATTGTCTTACTTAAGAGGCCTCACCGCGTGTGCACATGGCACACCATTCCATAGATTTGATCGTTTCATTCGGATTCACCATATAAATCAGCCGTTACCTTTTTATTGACCAACGTTCCAGTTTTCTTCATTTCGTGTTCACAAACGACTTCCGAAAAATTGGGTTCTTATTATACGTTCTAAGTGTGATTAGCTGTGCAGTCGTACGAAGTCGCTGTGGAGTGGCAAATCGATATCTTATGGCAACATCTCGTCAGTCTGATAACATCACGACGATGAGCCGTCTTTTAACACTATTCTGTTTCGCTAAATTTTAGTCTTGCAGTTCTCCATTGTTTAACAGTTTAGTATATCGGGCAGATGTAGCTCGTTAGCCTGGGAGGGTATTTCATCTAAGGGAAGGAAAACCCTGAGTTTAAACCTCCGATGCACTGCGGGATATCCGAATAGCGGGAATGGCTTCGGGAGAAAACCCTGGAAAAAAAATTGAACAGAGCCTGAAACCGACGGTTAGTTGGTGCACACCATCTCTTTCTGGCAACTCCCTGCTACCTTGCAGGTCGCACTTGGTTGTGCAAAGGATAGAGAAGCTAACTCGAACAAACGCCGAGTGGTGCTGGAAACGCCACTTTGTACCCAAATTCCCAAGACTCTTCAGTGAAGCCGACTCATCCTCCAGGAGGAGATAGTCGCACACAAGTAACAAGTATATCAGGCCACAGATCGAACTGTATGTTTGCTGAATTTTTTTCGAGCGGTTTTTTAGTCTCGCTTAAATTCATCCAAAATCAAAGACATAAGTGTATATATTTTCTTTTCTTTTTCGTAGTACGCTGCGCCTCTACGATACGCGTCTTCTCGTTCTGTTCCTGGCAGCCTTTATGAGGAAGCGATATTGATGTTACTTATTTCAGAACACATTGTGAGTCCATGTTTCTTCCATTTACCTTCGAAACTGTGTTATCGATAAGAAATCACAATATGCATACCCTGCTCTGGGAATTCTTACCCAACACTGTTTTGGTGTTTCCAACAGGCGAACCAAGAAGTCATATTAAATCGGCCCACTGGATGTTCTGACTCCCGAATCACGGAGTCCTTCAACCACACCTCCGCGATATACGACCTCTTGACAATCGCGTTGGCTTCAACTCGGGATTTCAACCTTTTGTCTAAAGTGAGTTGTCATCTAACCACGGATATGCAATCATGCAGTGCTTTTGCTAACGCAGTTCTAAATTTATCTGCAACCGGTAATGAGCTGCATGCATAAACACGCTAGAGTCTTACTGCCATTTATATTTTTATTTCTCTTGTCTGTCTAGGCAATCTGACACTACCTTAACCCATGAACTGTCTCTGACTGTGCGGCACCTTGCCTGGATCAAGCTTGTGCTTAGATACATATACACCGGCTAACCTCGCACTTTACAATTCTATTTACCGAGGTGTGCACGCTCATTATCACATCTGCACTACTGGTTGTATCTAGGATCTGCATAACTGAGACCTTTCTCGAACCACGTCACCCTGTACGCACCATCATCTCATTGTCATCATCAACATGGATAACATCACTCAGATAGCTAGCACCGAATGCTTAACTACCATACAACCGTAGTAGGTCGTAGAAGGTGGGAATTCAAAAGCTACGGATCCTGTAAAAGCATAAGCGCAGATACATTGTGATGATGCGTCTACGGGGTGTATGAGATCTACATTTACTTTAGTTTTGTGTACGAATACAACGACTAAGGCGTGAAGTTTAAGGGGCGTGTCTCTAAAGCTCAAGCGTAGAGTCTATAAGCATACAGTTTGCTTTCAAATCTCTTTTGCAAGCGTCTTTGTACCGCAAGTGCGGTCTATCCAATTGTCGAATTTCTGATTTCAACTCACCATAGAGTAGATCTTTTGGAATACAACCATTTTCCATTCTGTAGACGTGGCCAAGCCACCGCAGACGGCGCTATTGTAGTATGGTGATCATGAACTGTAGACCAGCTTTTGAAAGCACTTCAGCATTAGTCACTCTGTCCATCCACGATATGTTCAAGATATGACGGATGCTTCGTAGATGGAAAGCTAACCTTGTTATGCTATGTGGTGAGAAAACAGTTTCGGAAGCGCCATAGCCTCTTTAATGGAACTATAGTATACGCCTCATATTACTCTTATCCTTCTGTTTGACAATGCTGTTTGTAACAATCAATATTTTTGTGTGTAACGCACGAGATTGTTCGTAGATAACCGGCAAGGAGCATACTCATGCAACCTTTATCTTTCGTTTCAAGTTGTCCAGCTCTTTTCAAGCATGCAGTACTCTTTTACTACACGGTAACTTCGTGGTAAATTGATTTGTCATCGGTGCCGAGCTGCGTGCGAAAACGCGGGTCCAATTTTCCTGTATATTTGTCTTGACCTGGGCAACCTGACTGTATCTTAGCCCACGTGCACCCTATTACTTTGTGGCATTTCGTCTGGATCCTGGCATGTGCGCACACGGATACTTCTATATCGCTATTCTTGTGACATTTCTCGTTAATTTCAGACTTTGGAAAAATCGCTGAAATTTTCGTACAGACAGTTTCACATATGGTTCCAGTTCGCTCTAAGCTTGATGAGTGCTGGAAAGGTGAGTGTGTATACTTTTTATCTGCCATCATAATCTAACACAGCGTATCGATGGTCAACTGCCGTGCATTTACTTATGCTTATCAAGAGATGTGAGAAGCATTAGCTATCTACGGTGGTCTGTAAGGTCTATGTAAATTGGCCTATATTTCCGACCCGTGCAAACAGCAATCAACTAGTGCAAATTATCAGAGTGGTATCGACAAGACAGCTTTATTGTGAATTTCAGCGTCATCCATCATAAAAATGTCCCTTGTCCATCCACCTTGCAAGACCACCGGTTCATTGAAACACACGCAATAAGATGTTTACAGTAAGACTGAAAACGACCTTTGAATATCCTCACCGTCAACCCAAACTTATCTCAGTAGTGCGATGATGGTCTAGAAATTATTCTTTATTCCCTTCCATCGAACTCGAGGCTTTTATGCTATGGTTGGTCAACCTAAATCTTCAGAAATTAAGTCCCGCTCGTTGTGGGTTGGTTCTGCAGAAGCTATTTGACCTTGACAAGTCAATCCCATAAAACTAACAGTAGGACTTCAGTGATAGGGGAGTAAGCGATGCAAAACCATGGTGAGTTGTGTACGTTTCACAGAAAGCTAACCAAATACTTGGTAGGGCGTTGATAATCTGGCGTGATAATAGCCGCATTATTTGGCCGTTTAACCAATGTATCAATGCTCCCGTAATCCTTTGCTATTGCTAGGCTGATCAGTGCTAGCTAGGCGAACTAATCCGGTTTTTGCAAATACGCGTTTAATCGTCAGACTGGTTCTGCGGAGATACATCAGCGTGCAATATTTTTCATTTATTGACCCTTTAACATGGTTGATGATGATGATAAATTTAAATCACTAGAACATTATCGTTTAGTAAAGGAAAACATGAAGCATATCGTAACGACTACGTTTTCGGTCATCTATTTACGTATCGTCACTAAGGCTCGTTTGTTTTGAAACACAGCATTATCGCGCTTATTTGGTTCTTCGCGAGTGTATTCGTTTAAAACCGGACAAACTTTCCCCGCTCCATTTGGCTACGTCTCTCTGTTTCGGACACCTCGGCTTCCTCGACGAGGGTCTTGAGCTTGCTCACCAAGCGGTCGAGGTAAGCAAAACGTTTCTGTTTTGTGATTCACTTGATTGTATAGATCGGATGCGCCACTCATGACAAAACAGGCCACATTTTGCAACCCGACAACTGTGATCTATCGCACAGCGAACCTCTAGACTCAAACGGCAATCTTTTGTAACCGCAGGCCATGATTAGTGTTAGGTTGCAATGACCTCACCAGAGCATTCTCATGCAACCCCGACACAAACGAATGAATTCGTTTAAAGGTTTTGTTGTAATCATTGCTATTGTGGGTTTCTGTGTACATCCGTTTCGTCTTCACGCTTAATTACCGGAAGAAATGTACAATCGTGTCATTGATTCGTTGTTTCATGTTTGTGCGCTCAATTTTTTCTAAGATATAACAGCACTATCTATCTATCTATCTATCTATCTATCTATCTATCTATCTATCTATCTATCTATCTATCTATCTATCTATCTATTTATCTACTATCTATCTATCTATCTATCTACCTATCTATCTATCTATATTTGTTAGTGCGAAATCACATTCTCAATTTTTGCGAGTCTCGCCACCCGTTTGAAAATATATGTAATATTGATTTTGATGCAATTTCATGATTATTACACTTACAATGATACCACGAATTTGGCTATTTGTGAATCCATTGAAAGAAGAAGAAAATGACTTTGTTCGTGTACATGAATTTTCAGTAATTAAATTAATTTCTCCACAAAGCTGAGAAAAACTGAAATGTATCAAATCACACAAGCCTGATCCGTGCAAAGTGTCGCATTATAAATACTGTACGAGGGCCAAAATACTGTCAGGTTACCCAGCCTCAGACAGACATGCGAATGAAATTGGAAACTGAAGTTAGAAAATTAACGAAGCGATCTCAACATCGGTTATCAAATTGTCAGGAGCATCTTTAACTCTGAAGCAGCCATCGATTGATTAACCATGTATCGTGTGGGGTAAGGAACAAAAGGGTTTCTAAATTTATTAGTTTGCTAATTTGATCGCCACAACTCTTGGTGATGTTCAGTCGCGTTCACACAATGAATATAACTCCGGAGTCGAAAACGTTTACGATGAGTGCAAAGAGCACGAAATCGGTCGTGAATTTTGTGTGCGTGTGTGATAGAAATACATACAAATACGGGTTTTTGTTTCAATTTTATGGGTTTAAACGCATCCACATATGCGTGGGCACGAGTGATTGAGCGGGGTGGTAGTATCAGCCTTATCCAACAGTTGCTTACAACATCAACTTCTTTGCCACTGTTTCAGGATATGCGGATTCTGATCGTACTTTCCATACCCAATTGATGCGAACAACACGAAACCGGTTGTGAAGTGTATGTGATAGAAATGCATGCAAATATGGATTTTTGGTTTTTTTAACTAGTTTTTTTTTAAACCTCCTTCACGGCAGTTGGCTGTCTATCAGGCAACGCGAGTGGACTCATGTTCAACAAAGCTCTAAACAGCTCTGGATAAATAGGTCCACCTAGTGTTGGCCAGTTTTGGTATCCGTGCTGACGGTTGTGCTCAAGACGAGATCTCACAGGCCATATACAAATCAAGTGTGGCATTTGCTAGACCGGCGGTGACGCTATAATTCACTTCATATTTAGGTTCGAGTGTCCAGTGCGTTAGTGCGTGCTACGATTTTCCATAATCAACCCAAGCAGATGATGCCCACCGGCTTTCTGTATTCGGCACGTTGTCCGCGAAGAGTCGCAGTAACATCGTAGCACCATAATGGGTGTGTGTCGACAGATTTTGAACCAAGAGGCCACAGACTAGAAGAAATATGGTTAGGACATGTTTGAAGCACGATTCCGCATGGATTACCATACTGCACTTTGTTTTGTAGATCCAGGTTAGATGCTGGTTTTTATGCATGAAAACACAAGCCTGATCTAGGCAAAGTGCCGCACATTCATAGACTGCACGCGGCTAAAATACCTTCAGGCTGCCTAGGCTTAGACAGATATGAAAAAGAAAATAAACATAGAAATGACAATCAGACTCTAGCGTTTTTCAGGCTGGAAGAAGCAACAGGGTGGCCAATCAATGACGTGGTGTGCTAGGATAAAAACGATCATCGCAGCGTTAAGTTAAGTAAGAATTATTCCTGTGTGAGATAGTTGGAAACCTTACGTGATATGTATGCTTTAATTTACGTTTGTGCGATTATCTCCTCCTGGAGGATGAGTCGGCTTCAATGAAGATTCTTGGGAACTCGGGTACAAAGCGGCGTCCCCAGCACAACTTGGCGTTTATTCGAATCAGCTTCTCTAGCCTTTGCACAGACTCTGTTTCAGATTTTTCCTCAGGGTTTTCTCCCAAAGCCGTTCCCGCGATCGGGTATCCCGCAAGGAAGCGGAGGTTTAAAATCAGGGTTTTCCTTCCCTTAGATGAAATGCCCTCCCAGGCTAACGAGCTTCATCTGCCCGAAGCAATCTGGTTTTCAGGCGCCAATCACTCGCCCTCACTTGTTCTCTTGTTGGTAGAAGAATTTCGCCCGGGCTCGGAGAGCCAGAAGCTGGACTTGGTTGTCAGAGGCTATTTGAGACGCGTGCCATATGGGGGTATTTTATAAACAGTGGGAGCTTATCCCCCCTGCCACCCCTGGCTATGACAACCTTTGGAACCGATATATATGCAAACCGAAGTCAATGTCGTGAATGTGGTTCGTTGCACGTATCATAAGTTTGATGACAGTTATTACACGGAATTCCAAAACCAATCATCCGCGAAGCATGACTTACCTTAGGCTATAAACCCGAGTTCTGTACGCTGACGGGATGCGCGAACGAAGGCCAAGCGACACTACTTAACTCTAAGTTTTTTGTTTTCATGTAAGCATGCATCTTGCAAACCAGGTAAACTGCTGCGAGACTGTCGTGGGCTCTGGTATTGTAAAATCGCTTTACCCGTGACAGAAACGTGATAAACCAGTAATGAAAACGATTTTGTAGTGTGCACTTTACTATGCGTCATTATGCGTGCTACGATTGATTTTTCACGGTTTTCTTTGCGCAGAGTAAAAGTATGATTTCATGTAATTGTGCAAATTTCCAAGGCGTTAACCGCAAGTCCTGTGTCTAAAATATGCATAAAATTACAAACCTGCTGTCAGGCAAAATGCTGCATAATAAAAATTGCTCGTAGGCTGAGATATTGCCAAGCTGCCCAGGTAGTGACACTCCAACTTGTTTCCACATGTAGTTCATTACCGGTGGCGAACAATTTAGCATGACGTTATCTGTGTCATGCTGACTCACAAAGCGGTCATCTTCACTCGTGAAATTGGTGAACCACGGAGATGTAGCATTATCGAACGTCTACGTTTCTTGGTCGCAAGGTGATTCTTACTCAGCTAAGGCTAGAAATCCCAATTCAATATCCGCTTTCCGAGCACTTTTTTGAAGGCGCTTTCCATTATTGTGGCTGCCACTCATCGCCTGATCTCTCAGGTCTCAGCTACACTACACGATGTAACCTACACGGTCGCTTCTGCTGCAGCAGCTTGTTCATCACTCGTAGTGTTTACCCCTTATAATCCAACCTAATCTATACATTTTGGTACTCACTTCCCTATCCCTTACAAACCACTACTGGTTTCTGGCTGTTTGTCATCATCAGGTGGAGACAGTGTTATCAGGTTCAGTGAGCCTTGAAACAGTGGTTTAATGGGAAATAAAAGGTTTACTTGTATGTCACTGATAAATAGGGTTCTTACAAAGAACCACCATGTTCGAATAAAAAAATCACAAAATGATTTTTGGTCAAGCACTCAAGGTGCTCACATCGCCATCCCTCACACACTACTACCTTACTCAAATGCTCATTGCCTCTTGCTTTTAATTTACAATTGTAATCTAAAACTATTGCTATTGCTAATTTACTGCCTGCCACTGTCGTAGCGTATAACGTGTCTGCATATTGCGCACGGGGTGTCCTAGGTTAACTGCTCCCTTAAGGACAATCTAAATTCCACATCAATTCGCTAAACCGATTTTACAAGCCTCTTTTATTGATTCCCAATTCATTGTTTCCTGAGACGTAAATAATTTTGCTAAGCTGAACAGTGCGAGGGCTTACTTCCTTGCAATACAACATGAAGGTTAAGAATACGTCACGTTTTAAACTTTGCAACTGACTTTACAAAAACGAAAAATACACTAAGTTGGTTCGCACATCAGCGCCCAATTAACAATGGTTTTTTCGGCACTTGGCCAGGAAATTTTTGCTTTGGTGCAAAAATACGCTGTAAGCGAGCACATGCTGCATTCCCTTCCTAAATTGCTCACTGTACCCTCAGACCGTCAGTTCAGGGTTTACAGCTCAGTGTGTGGTTCTAAACTGCACGTAGCCGTCTGCTTTGATCGGTGTATGTATGAAAGCACAAGCGTGACACAGGCAAAGTGCCGCACAGTCATAAACTGCACGTGGGCTGAGATACTGTCAGGTTGCCCTGGCCTAGACAGATATGAGAGAGAAAATAGAATAGAAATGGTAGTGAGACTCCAGCGTGTTTCAGCATGCAGCTCACTACCGGTGGCCAATCAATTTAGCACGATGTTAGCCGCACAGCACAGAAATACTGCACGATTGCACATCCGTGCCTGTGGGTAAAGTATCATCGCTCCCTTAGAAGTTACTCGTATCTACTGATGGCTAAATCGTTTTGTATAAACCGCATGTCTTTGAGAATGAAAACAATTTCTACTGTGTAATTATGCCTTTTCGCCATCTCTTCCAGATTGCCTCGGCTCAGAATGATCCAGTTATGGCTGCACGCTCGCACTTGATGCTCGGTTGGGGCTATTCATTGTCTTCACGAAAATCAAGGGTTGTCAAAAAACGTTCAGAGCTTCAAACGCTAGCGGTGTCGGAGTATAAAATGTAAGTGAATGTTTGTTGTGGTGCTCACATCTTCTTCGCTTGCACACCACAACCGATTTTTGGTTTGCCGTCATCAGGTGGAGACAGTAAGATCAGGTTCAGAGAGCCTTGAATCAGTGGTTAAGTGGTAGACAAAGTTGACGTTTCGTTACGTTCGTCTTATCGTCATGCCTACCGAAGTTTGGCTGCTCTCTGAAGATATTCGTTGAAATGATTTTTTCGTCATTGGGAAATGTGATTGTTTTGACCATAGCGTCCTCATTTCATATTCTGCGTTTTTTGTCACATTACAGATACTGCTTTGTGGATCACTTTCCAATTGTATGTATATATGTATGTATGTATGTATGTATGTATATGTATTTATGTGTGTGTATGAATTTCTGAAATTGCAAGCATTGAGTCAAGCAAAGTGCTGTACAGTCATAGATGCACGTGGGCTGATTTGCTCTCTCAGGTTGGGTAAACGTAGATAGATATGAGAAAGTGGAAATTGCAGTTAGATTCCAGCGTGTTTCCGAATGTAGTTCTCAGGTGGAGACAATTCGATTTTGTGTGATGTTATCCGTGCACCATAAGTAATAAAAGCAATTGATTTATTTTCCGCTTCTTTACACGACTAATCCTTTCTAGCATTCATCGATTGTTTACTATCACCCAGCTGTTCACATAAGCTGTTCACCGAACCATTTCCAATTTTAAAGTAAACTTAATCGTCCATTCTTTATTCAGCGCGACTCGTCTAGACCCAGAGGATCATGTTGCCTGGTACCACTTGGGGGTTGAACTCGCAGCCCAACGCCGCATTGATGATGCGCTCAATGCTTGTCTCAACAGTTTGCGGTTGATGCCCACACATTCGAATAGCTTGTATCTTCTCGCGCTGCTACACACGGCCGGACGAAAACGTTTGGACCAAGCGTCGAAAGTGCTTCGCGTTGGACTGGCTGACAAACCGAACGATTTCAATTTGCTATTTCTCTTGGCGAAACTGGAATCCATTCGGCAGAGTCCGAAAGCTGGACTCCTCATTTATCGCCGCCTGATGGAAGCGTGGCGGGACATATTCGCTCCCGGATCAAAACCAAAGTGTGTTTGCGTGTGGAAATCGAGTGAAACAAAACGTTTTCTCTAAATATTCAGTTAAAAAACCAAACGCAAAATTTTATATGTAAATTGTGATGTAAAAGCACAAGCCTGATCCAGGCAAACTTCCGCACAGTCAGAGACTGCACGTGGGCTGAGATACTGTCAGGTTAACCAGGCCTAGACAGATGTGGCAAAATAGAAAGAAAATATGTAAATTACTCCAACCTAAACGGAATCTGGTGATTGTAAACTGCCCCCCTCCCAATTGTTACTAAAGCCTAAGTAACGGTGCACTACTAATTTTATTCGATTTGTTCATTTTTATCACTCGTTCTCCACAATCTGTGATGCTTTTACTCTTCGGCTGTAGACAGTAGACTCAATTTACGCGAACCTTCAAACTCATGCATTATAAGTGATGATAAATTAAGGTAAGTAAATTTGTAGAAATGTTCTCGATAGCTCGTTCGTTGTTTCTCTAATTCGATACACGGCAACAAATCAGTTCTAAGCTTCTCTCTGCTTGTTGATCTTTGAGACTCCGGGTACTATGCGATTGGCCCAGCAAACCTTGTTGCCCAGTGCATGAAATGTACGAACCACGTCTGTAAGCGGGCGAAAACCCACACATTCATGAACTGTACGTGGCGTTTGATACCCTCTGTTTATCCAGACATCGACCGATGTAAGTCAGGGTATAATTGCCAATGAATCTGCAGCGTGTTAGATGCGATAATCGATATAGAACGGTGTTGCATGTGCATAGCAAATGTATTGCTCAATTCCCAGTCTTTCAAATGACGCGATAAAAGGCTCGCGATTGGACATTTTCTCTTTCGCTCATCCATTCATAGTTTCTGCATACCAAATAATATCCCATGTTCACTCAAGTTGTGCATCAAACAATCAATTCATTCCACAATCAGCATCCTTCAGCGGATGCCCGAGCCAGTGGAGATTTCCGCTGGCACGGTGTCGAGCTCGGAAGATGTTATTACTCACGGATCTGCCGCGGTGTTGTCCAATTTCGGAATCGAGGAGGAATCCACTTTGTCACTACCCCTGCCGGGTAACAATCATTTGGCATTTGTTTTGTCTGGCATGGCTGACCGGCGCATTGTTCAATCGGGTTCCTCGATATTACCGATCCACGCAAAGTCTACACCATCTCCATTGCTGCGTATACAAGCGAAAATTTATCACGGACTGGGTGAGTTTTAGTAGACTGACAATCCTTAAGTGTTCTGTAAAATTAAATACTAGATATTGACGTTTGTACGAAATTTTCTGTGCGTTCTCTAACCATGCTTAGACATTTGAATTATTCGCAGTATCTTTCCATGTGTTGCTGATTGTTATCGTCACGTCTTCATCTTCCAGAAGTTGCACGACAACGTTTGACAATTTAGTTGTAATTTCCAATCATCAAAAGCCAGAAGCGTCTCGTTCACTTTATCTGCCTTATCACAGGAAGTATTGTGTATTCTCCTCGTTTGCTGTACGTTCTAGTCCAAGCACTCATTGCCAGTGCATGGTTTTCCATGTATACTTTTGTGATCTGGCCAGAAGCATGTTGTTGTTTTTGCTCTTTCCCGGTCAATGTCGACCATGGATGTACATCACAAGTCTATGACGATTCCATGCTCTGCAGCGTTACCAATGACTGAAAAGTTTAATTTGGGAGAAGCGAACTCTGTCGTGGCGCTCTCAGTATGGCCGGACGTGGATAAAAGCGCACGACAGTGGTGTATTCAAGAAAGTTTGCTGTATTGACTTACTACTGCTACTACTACTACTTAACGCCTGATCATTTTAGCACAAATGTTTGCTCCCTCTACCTTCTTCGTTCGATCGGTCCACCGCGCAAACAGCCAGTATAGCTTGACCAATCAGAATCAAGTAAAGTGATATGATTTTGATTGGATGTCAATTAGACCTTACTCGTTGAAACGATTGTCAGTAGGATATGGACTTGGGATTAAGCTCGATACGGTGTACAGGTTTCCGGATTCGAATAGTACGTTTAGCAAATTCTGATCTTTTGGATCTTGAGTGGCACTAGCATACGGTCTTTGAGTGTTTCTCTGTGCATTTTTGCTGAAGTGATGGGAAGGTGGTGGATACTTGTATTGAAGACATGGTACGTTAGGTAGGCTGCAACGATCCCCCCTCATACCAGCCGGTATCGTGTTTTCTGTTTGGTTGAATGGTTATTTTCGACTACACCACGTTGTATGAAATGATTACTACTCTTTCCTTGCTATCACGTTCAGCTGAATTGTACTTGGAAAACAACCAACTTCAAGAAGCGAAGGACACTCTGGACGAAGTAGTCAGACTGATCGGTTTGGATACACAAACGCTTTATCTGGTGCGTCTGATTTATTGTCTGCAACTGGGTTTATCGCATTCCGCCTTTCATACATGAGGTTTGATTATGTCATATAAATTTGCAAATTGGCAGCGACAAGACTCGCGTTGCCTCCACGACGTTGGTTACGTTGAACAAGTCCAAAGTTGACAGCTGGTCAAAGTTTGTTATTTTCTCACGAAAAATTACTCAAAACTTGTATTTAATTAGTTTTTCGCTGTTGGATATAAACATGTAGATTGGGTGTGTAGAATCTTGATCGTTCTGTCTCTATTTGATAAGTATAAACAGCACGACAATGATGGTAGTGTGTGATGAAAACGAGGATTTTTTTCATTTTTTGTATGATACGCTCATTTGTTCGATTGCTTTAACTTGCCTTGAATGAAGTTGCGCTAGCCGTGAGCCTCCGCTTAGATTATTTGACCGTATTTTGATATTTTGAGTATGGTATGAAAGCACAAGCCTGATCCAGGCAAAGTGCCGCACAGTCAGAGACTGCACGTGGGCTAAGATACTGTCAGGTTGCCCAGGCCTAGACAGATATGAGAAATAGAGAATAAAGATATTTTGAGTAATGCTATGGTGTTCCACATGCCTTGCATTATTAAACGAAGGGTTGACAAATCCACTGGGTTAGTTCCATCAATCCAGTTGGGTCACCGAAACACGCTGCACCAGTGTGATGCGGTAAAACGCATAATCTGAAATGAAATCTGTTTTGCATGACAGGCTGTTTGTTGTCTGAATTCGTCAGGTGGCGACAATACAATCAGGTTCCACAAACACCGAGTAATTTCGGAGTTACGCTGCACGAAAATTAAAACAGCCAGAATTTCAATATATTGGAGGTATTACACCCATTTGCCACCGATAGTGAGCTGCATGCGAGTACACGCTGGAGTCTCGCTGCCATTTCTATTTTTCCCATATCTGTCTATACCTGCCCACGTGTAGTCTTTGATTGTGCTGCACTTTGCCTGGATCAGGCTTGTGATTTCATACATACATGCATACATTCGCTACTAGGAATCTCTGTCAAGAATGTAGTCAATATACAAATTTATCTCGTTCATTTCTTGTGTAATATTCTCTTGTTATTTCTCCGTTCCAGTATACCGTTTTAATAATGCAATTGATAACCGAGAAAAGTACGCAGTAATGTGTCGCTCAAAATCCGAGAGATAAATCACAACTGTTGTGTCCGTTTAAGTAATGATGGAAGCGTTTGAGGCCGAAAACGGCAGCCAATTTCTCTTCGTCCAACTGTGAATAGTTTCGTTTTGCCGAGGTAAGGGTGTGGCAAGCAAAAGCCGCCGGTCTCTAATCCTGGTTCATCGTGGCGGCACCTAACACCGTACGGCTAATCGTCACGAAACATCGTGATAGGAGCTGTTGAGCATATATGCTTCCGTGACACCACTACCGTCATTCACCTCCAATCTTAGTGAATGATTCTGACCATCGTGCTCCAAATTAACGAGGACTAACGTCTTCACTCGTACATGTCTTAAATCGAACTTGCGGCAAAGTCAGATCATTCATTGCTTGATCTTCGAAGGCCTTTGTCCAGCTAGACTTACTTATCAACGTCACTGCTGATTCTGTATCCAGTTCAAACGCAATAGTTTGGCCATTTACATTGAGATTTACCTACAGAATGGTCTGCTTGGAAGTGAGTAATGAAACTAAAAGATTTGCCAATAAATGCGGTACTGTGTTCAGAAAATTAAAATATGAGAAAACCACCTCAATTATAAGAGTTAACCAGGTCATTGTGAAAACCAACATCGAGTACGAACTATGGTAAATCCAACTTGGAGGATTAGATTTATGTGACAAGTCACGTGAGTTCTGGCGGCATAGAGATTTACGAAAGCATAAGCTGAGAAGCATGACGGCGTCCTCTAGAGTATACGAGCAATAATCAGCCCCAACAACGTGTTGTCACTTGACTGTGTGAAATCAACGTAGCATTAAATGCGCCGGCCTGTTTTGTGAACTAGGCGTACATGCACACAACTACTGTAATCTTAACGAAATCGAATCAGCTATGCGAATGACCTATTAAAAATTATTATTAGTATTCCTATTACGATTTCTCTCCGTTGACTTGTCGCGAGTGTGACATACAATTGCAAACGCTTTCAAGTTGTTTGCTAGATGTTCGATGTTGTCTGATTCACTTTTCAGCGCGGTTGTTTGGATGAGAAAAACGGTCATTTATCCAAGGCCCGTGGTGCTTACGAAAATGTGATTGCCATTCATCCTGACCACTTGGGCGCTCATTTGTCGTTGGTAAGTTGCTGATGACAACAGAATTTCCGACACTTCTATCCTGGCAACAGATTAGGGTATGCTATGAACAAATTTTTGAATTATCATAACGAATGGCCTTTGAAACCTGACAGTATCTTCGCCCACGTGCAGTCTCTGACTGTGCGGCACTTTGCCTGGATCAGGCTTGTGCTTTCATACCTTCATGCCATGGCCGTAATTGAGAATTTGCTGCTCTGAGATTTTTCTATGCCCGAGTAATCTGACAATGGCTCAGACTGCGCCCAATGTTGCCTGACTCATTGTGCTTGTGAACTTCACTAGGTTGCTAACGATAAAAATAACTTCGTTAAGATGCGCACCTCTTTTCGTAATCAGCACTCTCAGATCTGCGCCAACGAATGGTTCGAAACTAGGGTTGTTTGTGAGAATTTTGCTCCAGATATTCCGTTGACAGCAACATCATGTTGATACCGAGATGAACCATTGTATAAACCAAATGTAATTCAGGGTCTCGAAATAGTTCAGATCCGCTACGACTAACTCTAGGTTGTTGATAATCAGTGATTTTAATCATCAATTCAAATTGTTTGCATATTTGGTGTTGGCTTCTTGCAGCGCACCATTCTCATCATCAATGGTATAATAACATCGGTAGCATGCATCGCTGTCTAGCGATTAACACAAAGCAATAAATCACGTTTGTACCACTAACTCCGACTATAGTATTAGTGATTTAATGACGAACGCGGCTGTGGCGTGAAGCCATGGCCATGCACGCGTGACCTCAAAGACCACTGACAAAGCAGGCTGTTTGACTTGCACAACCATGTGCCTCTTAGCTGAATGGCATAAAACCTGTTTTGTTGGTAATTTCATAACACTGTAGTAATAATCGATATCTGCAACAGTCACTTTACACCGCAATCCATCTTAATGAATTTAACATTTTCTGTGTATGATTGGAGTTTGTATTCCCCATTGTGTGTAACTATGGCAATCGTATGCAATAAAGAAGGCCAACGATCACAAGTCATTATTGTAACATCTCAGTGGAAATGTTACCCCCCGAAATTCCCGCCCAAAAGCTTATTTGGAACGGCATACTTTTCTTTCCCGGTTCAATTCAATTGTGCTTTGTTCACCGAGTCATCCAATGCATTTTCCAGGCTGCATTGCTTTGTCAGCTTGGCCAAGCTACGCTGGCTGAACGCGTCGTTCGCGATGCTATGACAATTGATCCCACAAGCTGTCGTGTTTGGCAACTATTGGCGAAGATTTTAACACTACCAGGAGCTACGGAACCCGCTTCGGACGGCGCAGCGTCAAGGGCCTTGCTCAGTGCAATCGACTTGTCTCAAACAGAGCCGCTAGAACCGTTCACATATTTACCTTTGGGGATTATTCGGCATTATTAACACTCTTAATTGCAATCGCTCTCCCTGTCTGAGATAAATATATGCCTTTTTAACCATGCTAATAATTAGCTTTTATCTGGAACTCTGGATGGCCAAGTAAATTGGTACTTGGTGTTTGCTACTAATACCCCAAAATTAAATGTTGCATTTTTGCCTTCACTATGGTTCCGTTTGTTCGCTAAATTATTAGTTCAATTAAAACGAGTGAGTGGTACATAATTGTCAATACTTAAGGGTGATCAATTTTATTTCTTATCTCAAATTGTAAGCTGGACGTCCGGCTGGAGTCAGCATGCATTTCTGGCGATCCTCGTTTTCCGATCCTTCTAACTCATACTGCCATCAGCAGTGATGTAGAGAGAAAGTTAATTTTTTGATACTGAATATCACCGCAGTTTGATGATTTTCTAAGGTTGATTAAACCGAAGTGAATTACTTGGACCCCTTTAGGCACAATCACAGCCACTCATATCGGGAAGCTCACTAGATCAGTGAATTCTTATCTATCCTTCCCCTACCCTTTTCACAATGCCCTCATCAGATGGAGCTTGGTAAATGACCGAAACGAGCATAACGTTACACCAATTTCAGGACTCTGAAACAGTTTCAGATTCATTATCATCCTGAGTTTCTTACTCACGAGAGCCGCAATTATGTGATCCGTCAACTACAGCTTTCCTGGTCTTTTTCATGTGCTGCTCAGGTGATTGTGCGGGCAACATTTAAGCTAGGATGAAGCGTGCATCATCAGTAACTTGCGAGAAAACAACAAAGTTTTACTTGCATGCCACCGTACGACGAACCACGATGTTCAAATACAGAATCACAGAGTGAGTTTCGGTCAAGCGCTCAAAATGGTGCTCACACCCAGCATTTACTATCCACAATCGATTTCTGGTTGTTTGCCGTCGTCAGGTGGAAGCAGTAAGCTTACGTCCAGTAAGCCTTCAAACAGCAGTATGGTCACTTGCACCTTAGCTGTCTCCAACTAACATGACGAAAACCAGGCCATCTAAGAGGACTTTTACACCCTCTACTTACTGTCGCTTAACTTTTACACAACTGAATCCTAGCTGGGAACTGTCTGTTTTAATAAACAGTTCTCAGCTATAAAGCTAACACAGAAATCGGCACGCAGTTCATATAATTAGTCGGACGTTCCAGATTGTTTATTTACATTAAAAGGAACTGTTGTTCTCTCCGTTGGGGTCCAACCAGCCTCCGAACGAACATTGCAGTGTTTCCTGGAGGGCACTAGGAAAAACTCCACCATTACTGATGCGGATTCTAACCCAGGGTTTATAACATGTAGATTGAAGAACTAATTCGTTTCAAAAAAGGAACGGTTAGCGGTTGTAAAATTCTCTCTGTAAGCCAAACAACTTATAGGAGGGACACTCTGATTGGGATTACGTCAGGTCGGATAGATCGAAGGCAGACGGCGTTTTCGATCTGAACTGCTATCACGTTATTCACCTACGCTTGGGTGACTCTTGATCGAACAACACAGTAGAACGTCAATTAGACAAATGACTATCTTATAGATAATCACAAGCCTTGATTCAGCCAAAGTATGATGGCTAAGTTATTGTCAGGTTACCCAAGCTTAGCAAGAAGCGAAGGGGAAATGACAGCGTGTTTCCACGTGCAGCCCAGTACCGTAGGCAAATCACTTTACTATTATGTTTTCTGTGCAGTGCGAAATGACATTACAGACTCACATCCATGCAATTCATAATTACGTGTCCTAGTCACGTCTGCCCCGGTGGTCTCTTCAATCTGGCGATTTCGTGTCAATTGGTTCCTTTTGAACGATTGCAGTTAAACGTGTTTGACAAAGGTGACTGAGGTTATATAATTTATATGTAATGAAACGTATGCTCAAGTTTAAATCTAATCAGCGTTAGTCTGTTGATAACTCTACCGCATCTACCTTGTTGACAGCCTGTCTACCTGCTATCGCCATTTAACCGCTTCTGCACGCATATGGTTCATTTAAACATTATTTCTACGAAATGCTCCTAAATTGATGTTTTTCAGGTGGCCCCTATCCAACAGATGTTCAGCTAAAGCTGCAACCATCATTGGTGGATGATTCTTGTGTTACGCTGTTCAGATCGATTGCGTAATCGATCACATGCACACACCTCAGAATAAATTCCAAACGTTATTTTCTTTGTGTGTGTCAATTTATATCTAGCATTTCGTGGACAACAACAGAAGGTCGATTGGCTTTAGTATGCATGTTAAATACTCCTTCACCCCTCCGTTGAAAGTTGGTCAGAAGACACAAGTCTCAAAAAACTTGTTAACTTTAATAGATAGATTCTTTCGTTTCAAACATTAGAAAAAAGAAAAACAAATTAAAATCCAACTTTACCGAGTCTCTCGTCTGTTTTGGGATCAGCTGTCAATTGTTGCACCTGTACTATCGTCGAATTCGCCTGGTCTTGTAGCCTGCGCATTTCGTTAACATTCAGCAGTCGAAGAGCCACTGCAGCAGCACGAACCTCAGGATCGTCAACATCAAAGCCGAGACAAACTTCCGATAATTTCAAAAAGTCCATCTAGAAACAGTGGGAAAACTTGTTATTGATCAAAGGTCGTCGGGTGTCGCAACATTTTATCTCCATTAATACAGATTGCTTCGAGAGCGGAAAAGATAATAGGTGGATGGAAAATTGAGACCCAACGATGGTACCTGTTAATAAGTCTACCCAGCGTTCATCACACTAGGAAGCAACTATAACCAGACCGGATAAAAATGAGAGGCACTCTAGTTCGCCGAAACCTTATAAAGGTATTACACGGTATGGATGTACGTATGAAATAATCAGCCTGAAATTAGGCAAAGCGACGAAGTCACAGAGTGCACCTGCCTGGTTCCACACGCCAAGACATAATAACATGAGAATAAGACTGGGATACAAATCATCACTGGTGGAGACAATTCAGTAACCGATTTTGAATCATATGATTATTCGATTGTCTACCACGGATGTGCAATCGTGCAGCATTTCTGTGCTGTGTGGTTAACATCGTGCAAAATTGATTGGCAAACGGTAGTGAGCTGCGATCGATTGGAATATGTTTGGGATTGATCGTGTATTCATAATGCAAAGAAATTTGAGTGCAATCGGTTAGAGCAGTTTTTGGGTAACGTTTCACTTCTGACATAGAAGCTTCGTCAGATCAAGGGTGATAGTCAGGACAGGGGACGTGATTGAGTAGTAGTCAACCCACCACCACTTATTTGACCTTACCGCTAAACAGCCTATGGTACGCCTACGCGGTGTCACGTCTCTTGGGAATGACCAGGATCAGTTGTCGATTTTCTTACAAGTGTGTATCCAAGCTGGAGTCTCACTACCATTTTTATTTCTATTTCCCCCCTCACATCTGTCTAGGCCTGGGCAACCTGACACTATCTTAGACCACGTGCAGTCTCTGACTGTACGGCGCTTTGCCTGGATCAGACTTATGCTTTCATACCATACAATGAGCCACGCGTTGTGAACCTGACTATGCCGATCCTCTTCGTTCAGATGAGCCACGAATGAAACGTTTTCCAAAATTCTTTCAAAAAATAATCAGCAAGATAAACTAGTTGATATATTCTCGCCGGAAAAATGCAGTTGCAAGCTCAAAACAATTAGGAAAATGATGATGTCGTACAAAAGCACATGCAAGCAAAGTAAGACGCAGCCAAACACTTCAAGCTAGTTAAGCTATTGCGGTGGACCAAATCTAGATGAAACAACGAGGCATTAATAGGGACAGTCAAACTATAGCTATTTCTAAATTGCAGCTTAGTAATGTCGGCACGGTATTTTTATACATACGTGATGAGAATCAAGTTCGGTTAGTGTGCATAAATAGATGAGGGTAAACTTAGATTAGATCAGAATTACTAAAGGAAGCAGTACATCGCGAGCAGATACCGAATGCTTCACATTTAAATATTGAGACATATACGAAATAGATAGGAAGATACGATTTAGAACGTTACGATATGGAAAGAGCCTGTATGTTGAATGAAACGTGTTCAACGAAGGATTGAAAATCAACATAGCCTAAGTTGCAAAGCATCTTCTTTGCAGCTTTCACCGCCAATACACTTGGGAAGCATTTCGAAATATCTACATAGAAACCCCATGAAAGACGACTTTGAGCTATATCTCTCAAAGTCACAAGCATTACCGTATAAAGCTGTTTAAACGCGAGGTTTTGGAGAACCATACCAACGCTCGTTTTACGCGAAAATGAAGCAAACGAGAGCAGCGCTAAACTTTTCCGGTAAAAAGTTTGGATGAAGCCAATTCATTTACTGTTAGTGCATCACGTGATCATATTTCTAACAAGCAACATGTTTCGATAGACTATGATTCTAAACAGATGGCTAGAGCATTTTAATGCTCTGATTTTGAGCAGGTTCTCGGATTTACTGTACATACGTAGGTTGCTGTACACGGTTTTAGAAAAGGTTTCGGTACTAGATACCAAACTTCGAATAGATTCAAGTCAGTTTCTATATTGCCTTTCTTTTTATGAGTTGCTCTGCTAGTACAAGAAGAACAGTATATTCAGGGTACATAGACCATGACGTCTGTTCAGGTCCAGTATCAACTCAGTGGAAACGTTCTTGATCCAGATTACAAATGGGGGGTTCTTTATGACTCTCAATGTGAAGCATTGATAACCCTTTAAATTCGAACCCATAGACATCACATACAGCATTACACCGGTAGCGCGTACCGAATGCTTAACTACCACACAACCATGAAAAAGTAAAATCCTAAAAGATGGGGAAGGGTGGGACTTAAATTGCTACGGATTCTATAGAAGAGTAAGCACAAACAAACGGGGTAGACGTGCCTACACTTCGAATGGAACATGCATTCAAACGTGAACGAGTAGAGCGACATCAGCATGGCAGCTTCCTTGCGGCTTTCACTGCCATGCATCACAACAAGCTTTTCTCGTCACTCCGCTTGACAACATACAAGGTTAAGCAAACACTCCAAGAAGATGCTTAGTGCAAGACCGCCATTGAACACGGTTTCTGGACATATCTTGAAGCGTAACTAGCCATTGCGATATCTGATCGCGGGGATACCAGGCTGGAAGACGCGCTGCGCCAACTTTGGAAAGGTTACTAGTAAGGGTTTTTAACTGCTTATGCCATGTGACAGTTTGGCCACCCCGAGATTTACGCCAATCTGGATGTGGTGTCGCAAAAAGAATCTGTTTCGGAAGTCGGTGGTCCGGCATCCGTAAAACGTGACCCAACCAGCGTAACCTATGATTTTGAGCCGAATCTCTCGAAGCCGGAAGCCACTACGATGACCGAGCACTTGGATTACGACATCTGCATCCAGTTCATTCGGAGCAGCATTACAACTTTTGAACAGCGGCAGTCTTGTAATAAGTTCTTCATGATTATCTTGATACCTTACAAAAAAAGGGAAATTCAGTGGTGTTTGAGCATCCGACTATGGGATAATAGATATTTAGCTCATATAAATAATCTTAATAGAAAGAATCTGACTAATAAAATGAATTAGGAGCCAATGTAGCAAAATTAGACAAACCTTGATTCTTCCATATTCATCGACAGCTTCCTCAATCTTGTTTGCAGCGAGCTTCTGTTGAATAAGGGTGCAAGCAGCCTATCGAAGTGTTGAAGAAATATCGGGCTAATACTTTAAACATTATAGTAGGATCGGAATGAGCTGGAATTTGAAGTAGTTGGCAGAGTTTCGATAAACTTTCAACAAATTCATGGGAGTGAACTGCAAAATAATGAATGAATTTTTGGTTACCATCTATATGTCCGAAAACATCAACCACGCTAGTATCTTTTGATTTCAAGCCGGAATTAACTGCTGGAATTATCAATCGAATCGGAAATTACCATTTTCTGTTTTATAGTCCAGAATTAGAGCTTTGCCCAACAACCAATCACATAATGCAGGAGGGTCATTTTCCGCATAGGGACATTTTAATGCATCCAAATACTAAATGGAATAAGTCTTCGACAATATACATACCGATTCAACATAAGAGGACCATTGTGGAGAGTTTACGTCTCGGAGTCGCTTTTCCATAGGATAAAATCGGATCACACGATCTTCTAGCCAAATGATCAAGTTTCGTACATGTGCAGATTCTAAAAATGCTTTCACATATATCACTGAACCTGTATAAATGAAATCGCTAGCTCCTGGATAACCAACTGCATCCATTTTCGCTTTCAAACGTTTCAAAACAAGGGGCTGCATTACGCAAACTAAAAATGAACGAATATGAAATTGAATACGGAGAATGGAGAAATCCAAGTTTAGTCGTAAAACCTTGATGAAAGAATGAATGAAAGCACAAGCCTGATCCAGGCAAAGTGCCGCACAGTTAGAGACTGCACGTGGGCTAAGATCCTGTCAGGTTGCCCAGGCCTAGACAGACATGAGGAACAGAAAATGGTAGTGAGATTCCAGCGTGTTTCAGCATGCAGCTTACTGCCGTCGGTCAATCAATTTAGCACGGTGTTAGCCACACAGCACAAAGTTCTGCACGATTGCACATCCGTAAAACCATTAGTACCTGACTGTCATCCCCTAACATGGAAGAAGTGCTTTGATAAGATTTACGCTTGCACTAGCAAAAGTTGTATGGGTGTGCTTTGGAGGATGAGGTAACGAACTCTCACCGTATAAAGATACGAGATTAACAAATACAGGACTGTGGGTGAAAAAAAATTTCGTAGTGTGAACATTAGGATAGTGAAGACCAGACAAAAAGTTCGCTGGGATCGTCTGACGATATGCCTTCGGAGGTCTCGGGATATTTAAAGAAGATCTATTTAACACGATAAAAATGATAAACAAACTGAAGGAACTTCTTGAAGGTAACGTGCAAGACCGTCTAGTTATCATTGCGGGACGGAAAGCTGGGTTTGGACGGAGCAGGTGAGGCTTAATCAGCACTGCCTGGATATAGAATTAATCAATCTTATCGAGTGATTTCTGCATTACATGGTTGGGTTACGCTCCATCCCCACCAACATGTCTATCGACGTGCAAGCGACCAGGTTATCAGACAGTTAGTTCAAGAAGTTTAGCACACTTACACTGAAGAAAAGTTGCCTAAAATTCAGGCCATATTTTTGTGAGCTTTAGTTTATGTTTCTTAGTTGAAGGGCTTACTACTAGAGAAAAAGATTTTAGCAGCCCAAAATGTTTTCTTCTTGCTAGACAACAGAGTGTCAAGTCCTTTTAAGCCGCATCCCTTTCTATCAGCAACATAGTGCAGGGTAACCTCAGTTGAAGAAATCCTGTCCATTGTTGTACAGCTTCCCCGTGATTACAGGCAGTACATTATCCACTAGTTGCTTGAATTGGTTTTCAGATCTCGCTGCAATAACCTCTTCGGGAAGCGCATTCCACAAGTTAACAAATCTTGTTGAGAGCGTGAATCCTTGTGTTAGGCGTAATGTTCTTCGCCTTTGAAGCTTTAGAGCATGGCCACGGTTTCTTGAGCCAGCCACGAGAGGGAAAAACTCGCGCAGCTCGTCACCATAGGCTTTCAGTAATATGCGACGAGCTAGCAGCAAGTCGTAGCGCACACACTGAATACTGAGTGACGACGTTGAGGCGTTGAACTCTCTCCACTTAAGGAATTGCTTTCAATCCTTGTACTCTTCTCGTCACCCGCCGTTGCACATTTTATAGCTGGTCACGTTCTCCCTCAGTTTGTGGATAGGTTGCTGGCAAACCATATTCCAAAACTGGTCTCAAGTATGTGGAATAAAGAATGCGAAACATTTGTGGAGTAATCGCCGAGAACGACCGATTAATAGCCAACCATTCGCGGTTTGTGGCGGCAGTTTTTCTGTTCGTATCCTCCTTGGATTAAAGCGACCGAATCACAATTGTACCCAGGTCACGTTCAATATCAACCCATTTCAGTTGATGATCCCCGAGGATATACGCACCCTAAGTCGTGCTTGGCCCCAAAAGCATTACTGCGCATTTCTGTCGGTTTACAGGAAGCTGCTATTTTGTCCAATTCTTTCTGGAAATCTGTACTCTCAGCAGAGCTTACTCTACCCGAAATTTTCAGTTCATGGGCAAAAATTAGACAATTCAGATTTAATGAGTCGTGTAGGTCATTGCGGAACCCTGAAAGTTGGACGTGTAGTCTGCTATTTAACTCCGTTAACCTCGACCTGTGGTCAATGGTTCAATGGTTTATTGTGGCGTAAAAGCGTAGCTTAAAAATAACCACAGGTTGGTATGTACAGTGTGGTGGAAATAAAACAGTGAGTATCATCTGTACGGGGACGGGGAGGCCTTATAGCGGGCCACACTCGCTTTGGAATTGCGCCTTCCTTATATTGCGAGGCGGTAGCAGGAGAACACGGAGGCATCGGGGTGGCGTTAGACCTGGAAACAAGTAAAACTGACAGGTGGTTAGGAAGGGAATGAACAGAGTAGTAAGGCAAGGAGGACAACGTACCTGAAAAATGAAGCTAGTACGCGATGCGGTGTAGTGGATCAGTGCTTATCCGAGAACAACAACAATCGGACAGACAAGGCCTCAAGGTATGTTGTTGTGGAGATCATTTAAATGAGCGTCCAGACTCCGTTTAAAAACCTCTACGGATGTTGCGGATACGACTTTCTGGGGTAGACTATTCCAGTGAGTACATATCCGGAGGGAAAAGAAATGCCTGCGACAGTTGAGGCGTGAGTGTTGATATGAAATTTTGAGTGACTGGTCACGAAGATGTGAAGTTTCACGATTAAGGACGAGAATGTGTTTACAAGGGTGATCAGTGGATGAGAGGATTCGGTAGGTGAGAATGAGGTCACCACGGAGCCTTCTGTATTTCACTGAAAAGAGATCGAGGGAGCGAAGACGTTCAGGATAAGGATACGAGGCCAGACCTCTGACAAGTTTAGTGGCGCGTCGCTGGGGGACTCAAGAAGTCTTTGGTCCTTCAGTAACCACGGGCACCAAACTTGAACGGCGTATTCGAGATGTGGACGGATGAATGCTTTGAGCAAAAGCGACAAACATTGAAGTTCAAATCTGCGAAAAACACGTTTGAGAAGACCAAGCATGGCGTTTGCTTTATTGGCTGCTCTCAGGCACGTCGCCGAGACTGACATGTTGGACTGCACGATAATGCCTAAGTCCCTTTCTGAGGAAGTCGTCTCAATGGGGTGTAATCCCAGGTAATAGCTTGGGCTAGAGTTTGTACGCGTTGAAAGGACGCGGCATTTCTCTGTATTGAACGGTAAGCAATTTTCGAGTGACCACACATAAAGCGAATTGAGGTCGTCCTGTAGTTGATCGATGTCGTGTTGACATGTGATGACTCCATAGTTTCATGTTGTCGGCATACATGAGCGTGTGGGAATCAATGGCTTGAACGACATCATCAATGAAGGATAGGAATAGGGTTGGCCCGAGTACAGAGCCTTGAGGGACACCGCTGGGAATGCTGAAATTTGAAGAGAGACATCCATCGACGCGGACGCATGCGCGGCGATCTGATAAATAACTCTCAAGCCACTGAAGCAACTGACCTGCAATCCCTAGAGAACATAATTTGCGGAGCAAGATTCGATGGTTGACTCTGTCGAAAGCTTTCGAGAAATCTAAGCATACTAGGTGAATCTCACGTCCTTTGTCGACTTCGGATGTCCAGTGGTCACGTGCGAGCATCAGGTTTGTCACACATGATCTCCGGGGACGGAAACCGTGTTGCAAATCAGACAGAAGGTGTAGTCCTTCAATGAACTGGATCAGAGAGTCACAGATAATAGATTCCATAAGTTTCGATATAACAGAGAGTAATGTTATCGGTCGGTAATTAGACACGAGAGATCGAGAGCCGCTTTTATAGATGGGAGAGATTGATCTACAATTCCAGTCAAGTGGGACACAGCCGTTAGCAAAAAGGTGCGTGAAAAGATTAGCCAGGGGATAACAGAGAGGAGGCACATTCGCGTAAGGTTCGGGGATGGAAACCGTCTGGTCCAGCGGAACTGGTGGGCCGTAAGTTTTTTTAGTTTACGGTATATAACTGTGGGTGTAAATTCGATGTCAGATAAAGTGGAATGGGATGGGGATGAATTTACAGGAAACGTGATGTTGCCCGAAGATTGAAAAATGGAGGCAAAATGAGCTTTCAGAGCTTCGGCCGCAGCTGCAGCATCCTGGGTCAAGCCTTATGGAGTCTCGATTATCGTAACTCCAGGCTTAACATACCTCAAGCGGTTCACAAAACTAAATAACCGTTTGGGATTGATGGCAAAAGAGCTCGTTAGTCTGTACTGGTAACCGAGTTTGTCAATAGTTCAATAGTGTATTACGGTATAAAAAAGCTAAGAGCTTGTACAAACCGCAGGATAGATAGAGCGGTGGGTCGAAAAAGCAAAGAGAGAAATGTTTGAGTTTCCAAGGCCTTATAGCGGGCCTCATTCGCGTTTAGCCTGCACCATCAATGGATTTTTGTGGCATTTGGACAGGTGGGGCGTCAACCCGGGACACAGCTACCCACCACATCCTCCGGAACAGGGTCAGTTGAAACTGCGTGTATACGGACTTCCGATACTGGGATCTGGAAGAGCAATGAAACTGACAAAGAGTTAGCGGGGTTGTGAGGAAAATGCAAATGGCACAGAAAGAGAACTTACCGTTGCCACGAGCTAGTGGGTTTTGGAGGGGAAAATGCAATAGGGTTTGTAAAAAAAATTAAAATAGTGTTTACGGGGTACTTGTGTCTTGGGAGTGGGAGATTTCATGGAGGTGAGAATCGAGGAGACATTTGAATGAACCGAGAGAAGCGACCTCAAAAAGCGTGCCTGGAAGAGTGTTCCACTGACTGCATACTCTCACAGAGAAAAAGCTGTGGCGACATTCAAGCCTGCTCTGTTGATGTAACAGTTTGAGCTCATGTCCTCGGAGGTTAGTGCTTGGAGAGGGAACGAATAGGGAGTTGCATGGATGGGAGGGGTCAATCAAGATCCGGTGGGTAAGTAACATGTCACCGCGGTGAAGACGGTAGGTAACGGAGAATATATCTAAACTGCGTAACCTTTCCTCGTAAGACATGTTGTGCATACCACGGACAAGCTTTGTCGCACGTCTCTGGGCTTTTTCGAGAAGGGACACGTCTTTGCATAGCCAAGGATGCCAAGCCTGTACTGCGTATTCCAAGTGTGGACGGATGTAGACATTCAGCAGGGTCGGGAAGAGAAACCGGTCAAACCTGCCTAGAGCGCGGCGAAGTAAGCCAGTGTTGCGATTGGCTACCGCTGCGGCTCGTTCGCATTGTGTGGTGCAACCGAGATCGTGCTGGATGATGATGCCGAGATCCTTTTCTTGTCGAACACTCTGAAGTACTGTTGAGCCCAAACTGTAAGCTACCGGATCTGAGTGTCGGATGGGGAGAACGCTACACTTGGAGGTGTTAAATGGGAGATGATTCCTCAAAGACCAGCTGTGTAAACGATCTAAGTCATCTTGTAGGACGTGTGAATCCCTGGGCGATTTGAGTGATCGCCAGATTTTAACATCGTCCGC